>JAGDQP010002636.1:0-46902 GCA_022664845.1 Lepisma saccharinum | reverse complement strand
ATACGCTTAAAGAAAATGAAGGAAGACAACGAAAACTTGAGGCACTTTGACCCGGATGGGGAGGCTCTAAACTCTAAAGATATTCTTTGCTATACTCACACTCCCTCACTCTATGGCTTACGGAACTCGCAAGTTCATCGTCGCAGTAACAAACGTTCGCCACTGGATTCTATCCTGAGCAACATCAAGCCAGTTTTCATCTACTTCTCGAAGATCTCTTCTAACATTGTCATTGCAACGGCCTCTTTCCCTCCGACAGTACAATCAATCCCTGTGAGGATATTGGAGTATGCGTTTCCCTAGAATATTCTGGAAATTCTTAGTATATGGGAAAAACATCTACATGTACGGTATTTCGGGTATCATGAATCCTCGGAATGTAAGTTCTAGCAAATGATAAAATAACTAAAACCTGGCTTGCCTAACTCTTTATTATAACAGTCTGGTTATCAAATAATCATATGGTCACGTTAAATGTAATCAGGTAATCTGAAGATTGTACTCAAAGGGAATAATACATTATTTAAACTGAATAATTGCCCGAAGAAAGCAGTATAAATTATCTAATACTTTGGTAAAAATTTTTTGTAAACATGTGCTCGGCTTATAGTATATCTATGAAAACATATTATGAAAACAAATGCGGGCACTTTTTTAAGTATCAAAGAAATATGGTGTTGATTAATTTACTATCCACGACAAAGTCAAATTATAGCTCCGCCAGGTTGCGGGCGACGGTTCCGATGAATTCTATGTGTCTGTGGAATTTACATAATTCAGACACTAGATGTGGATTCGATCGAAAATTCGGATACTCTACGATTAAGACTTTTGATATGCATTTTTTCACAAAGTGTCCTGAAAAACTTTTCATCCTCTTCCAGGCAAGAAAATATACTTCTTTCAACACACTGCTTTTTCCATAAATAATACGGCTGATCCTTAACTGATTATTGGAATCTCTCAGGGTGCTCTTCATAACGCTTGTACAAATCCTCAAGCACTTCTAGCCACACATATTCCAGTGTCCTCTAGGTTATTCACAGTTGATAATAATGTATGTATTCCTTTTTCAGTGACATCTGTATATCGTAAATGAATACGTCTCAACGAATAACATAGTTTTGTTTTATAGCACAAGTAGCAACATATGTGTTTACGGTTCTGTATCTTATTGCATGGTTTTGTGATACTCCTTGTGGCTCGCTGAGAAATAGTTAAAGATTTATCTACTGTTTTCACGTCATTTGCGACGCCTGTTCCTTCGCAACATTCCCAAACTTGAGTAAGAAATTGGATGCCTTGATAAAATACTCTGGACGTTTCGATGTTTAGATTTTGAATACAGTGGCAGTTTTCTCCGATAGTACGCAAGAGTTGATCACTGCAAACTGAGTCAAGTTCTAGACTCGTTAATCAACTACCGTTCTTGGTCACTAATTCTGAAAGCAAGGCGTGATACTGCGTTGGGTTTACTTCATCAATGCATCTCAAAGGAGAAAGAAGCAATACTTTCAGTTTATTAGTATTTTGAATTATGCACTGAAGTAGTTGATCCAAGTTTTCTTCTCCGTCGAAACTGATGTAGGATCAAAGGACTCTCCTCCTGTGGAAAATCAATACAACGTTCCTCCACAATTTCCATAAGGACAAAGAATCATAGTTAAAAGTTCAGAACGAGTTGCAGCTGGTAAATGTTCAAAATAATTCCTAAGTTGTTGTCTTCCGTTGGAACGTTTTCTTTTCTTCAGAGAAGTTTGAATTCTCATTAGAGACTTCTTGAGTTGTGACAGCAGAATGCATTGTAATGTTTTTATCTGGCGACTTTGGATTTGAAGAATGTTTATATTCATGTTTAGGCGGATGATGTGAACACTTCCCCCCCTACCCCCACCCCGTAATATTTTCAAAATAATTTCTATAGTTTAAAAGAAAATCCATGTATGATATTGTTACTTACGATCTGAACAATGACTGCTAAATAGCTAACGAAGTAACATCTATACACATTGTCTTCCCCAAGACATACTTATTTCCACTTAGAATATTAAACTTTATAAATAATGCTCCAAGTGAAAGAAAAATTTCCGGACACAGAAGAACGATGAAAACTCAAAACAATTTACGGCAATTTCTTATTGTCCGTTTCCTTTTCCATCTACCGGTGAAACCATAAACAAAGATGCTGGATAAATATGATATAGTTCGCCCCCTCTGTGAGAACAGATCTCACACGTGTTCGGTTGGCATGGTGTCTACTAATTTTGTGACTTTAAATTCCCTGAGTTCTTAGTACAGTGGAGCATATAAATAATACGCAACGACATTTTTTTTAAATTCCACCAGCATCCAGTCCAAGCAACTTGTACAATATTGGTCTTTAGCAAGTGAAAAAAAAAAGATAATTTCATTAAAATTGAGAATTATACACATTGAAAAAAATAGGTCAGCCGTGCGAATCGAACCCGCAACCTCCGCCTTGCTGGGGCAGTGCTCTTACCAACTGTGGACAAGTCCACCTCATAAATTTCCCTGAGTATTCCAGGTTTTCCAGGGTGGTAGACACCCAAGGTCACTTGACCTACCCACTTCTGCCTTCCTTGAGAAGGTCGCGTCATAACTACCACTTTTAGCAGATGGGAGCGGCTAAAAATACGTGACGTCAGAGCGGGGAGGAGTTCAATTTTGTAGAGTGACAGAGTTGCCAAAATTTGTATATCCCACGTTGAAAAATGTGTATTTGTACACGCTATTTTGGGTGTGAAACGAAATAAATATTAAATGTAAATTTATGGCGTTATTATCATGCATTTAGGTTTATAAAGGTTTTTCTTTTCCCCAGAAAATACGTCATTGCTGGTGTATTTTGTCCCTAAAATTTCTCATGAGTATTAATTACCCTTTATTTCCAAATATCTCTGTTTGAAATATGTCTGATACTGAAGCCAAATGAGAAAATATGATTTCCTGTTTCCTTACCATCAGCCAGAGTTCAGAAATTTGTGAATTGTGATACGTGTTCTTTAAGCTGTTAGAAACTTCTAAAACATGGATGGTACGTATTTTAATTGTCTCTCATGAGTGTTATAGCAACACTACCTGCTTCAGTGTATTACAAATAAATGAATTGTTTTATAATGCTGCCGTTTTAATAGATTTGGTCACAACCGTAGCCTATGTTTCATCATCTAGGTGCTGTTTTCTAGTCATGAGTGTTAACACTGATGAGTCTCTTTATAGAACACATGTAACAATGTCACTCCAGTAGATATAGGCTGATAAATGAATGTAAAGTTGGCAGAAGTCAGGAACATATACAACAAACACACAAATAAATTACCCTTTTTCTCGAAACATACGCCTCATTTCAAGTCGGTAAAACTAACTCACTCACTCTATGGCTTATGGAACTCGCAAGTTCATCGACGCAGTAACAAAAGTTCGCCATTGGATTCTATCCTGGGCGGTATCAAGCCAGTTTTCATCACGAACACCTACTTCTCGAAGATCTCATCTCATATTGTCCTCCCAACGACGTCTCGGTCTTCCCAATGGTCTCCTTCCATTCGAGCTACATGGCCTGCCCACCTTAGTCGTCGCGATTTCATTATTTTTACAACATCTGGTGAATCGTACAGTCCGTGGAATTCTTCATTATGCAGTCTCCTCCATTCTCCAGTCATCTCGTCCCGCTTCGGCCCGTATATCTTTCTCAAAACCTTATTTTCAAACACACGCACTTTATGTTCATCTGCTAGGGTCGTACTTCAACTTTCGCACATAACCGTTCTGTATATTTTCAATTTCAACTTCCTTGATATTAATCGCGATGTCAGAAGTTTTTGGACTGAATAGAAACATGCGTTCTCCGATACTAACCGACTTTCTATTTCTTCCGTGACCTCATTTTTGCTTGTTACGTATGCTCCCAAGTACTTAAATTTGTTTAAAGTCGGTAACGATTTAAAATTAATTTAGATTACTAACTAAATGCATATGTTAAAGCGTATTTGATAACATATCTAGATTCCATTTTCATCCACGCTTTTCAAATAAAACAAAAAAATATTCAATAACGTAGGAGTGTACCAATCGCAAGTAGATGGAGAAATCAGTAATTGAATAGAATTTATTTATGGCTTTTGCATCTACGAATCAAGAAAGGGAAACGATGTGGGAAGGTTTCGGCCAGGACGTAAGGTGATGATACTGTCCCGGCATTTACATTGTGAAACTGAGGAAAACTACGGAAAGATCTGTAACGATAATTGAACCCAGGACCTTCAGAATATAAAAGTCAACGCTATCAACTGAGCTACGGCAGCTCAGTGAGAAATTAGTCATGCTCTTGGAAATATTTAAATAGTGCATTTATTGATAATAATGAGTCGCCTTAGCGCGTTTGACTACGAATCGGGCGGCCCCTGTCCACATCTCGGCCAGGACACGGGAGACTTATCGCAGTGTTCCCATGCCTGTCGCTCTGAGGTGCACCACAGCGTCCTTGATACTCCTGGACACCTTGGGAAGGTAAAAGAGGTCGAGTGTGGGACTGACCACTCAACTTCACTTCGTACCGTAGGTCGAGAATATGTGAAGCACTACCTCCACCTTCGTATCGCACAGGGAATAGCTTTACTTTCATTTACTGATAATGCCTTTATTTAAAACAAAGACAAAAATCCAATACAATAAATCTTGGCTTTGGAAAAATATAACTCTCATCAGATATTGAACATACATATATTAAAATAAATAAAACTTAATATTATTGATTCTCTCTACTGACTATAGTTCATTTCAATGTTGTTAAATTTTATATGCTTGTTTTATCACGAATGACACCATTTTGTCCCTTCTAGTAACAATCATAAGAAAGAAAATGTCATATCGTGAATATTTTTTCCTCATTACTCGCACATTTGGAAAAAAATCTCATAAACCATCATAAGTGTGCAAGACTACAACATCCATACAACATTCTACCGCATATATATATATATATTTTTCTTTTTTTTTCACAAGAAGAAGAAAGAAAGAAAGAAAACTTTTCACTCTCCACCTCTTCTCTTTCGATATTTTTTCTTTCAAAAGAGAAAAATCCCACTTTCATCTTTTCACCCCCCCTCCCTTCTTCTTCTTTCTTTCTTTCCACTCTCCTCGTTTCTTCCCACTTTCTTCTTCTGGGAAAGAAGGCTCCTTCTCTCTCTCTCTCTTCTTTCAGAGAGAGAGAGAGAGAGAGAGTTTTTTTAAGAAGAAAGATGAGGCCGCTCTCTCTCTCTCTCTCTGTAGGAAAGAGAAGAAAAGAAAAGGCGTTTCTCTCTCGCTCTCTCTGTAAAAAGAAAGAAAAAACAAGAGGGAGAGTAAAGGGGAAGAGAGGGAGAGGAAGGGCCTCCTTTTCTACTTTCTTCCAATTTTCCTCTTCTTTCATTTCCCTTCTTTTCTTCTTTCTCTCTCTCTCTCTCTTTAAACTCCCCCCCCTTTTTCCTTTGAAGGAAGGAGAAAGAGGGGGTTTCCTTTTCTTTTCTCTTTCCCTTCCTTTCCGTCTTCTCCTTGTTTTCTCTCCTCTTTCTTCCTCTTCATTGGAAGGATAGAAAGAGAGAGAGAGACTCTCTCTCTCTAAAAGAAGAAGAAGAAGAGAGAAAGAAAAATCTCTCTCTCTCTCATATATATATATATATAGGATGGTAAACAAGGCAGAAAAAAGGGATACTTACATAGTGAAATCTTAAGATAGGAGCACACGAACTTCACAAACACTATAGAAAATTAGTATCGCAATTGCGTTTTCAACTGGCAGGAAGGAAAATGGACAGAACGGACAGGTGTGGGAGTGGTGTTAAGGAAACGCCATATTGCCAATGAAGCTGGGTGACAGTGTGGCCAGGTTATGGAAGCGGGAAGATGACTAGATGGGCCGGAGAAAACACCAAGTGGAGAAGAAAGTGCAAAGGTTACTAGGAGCAGGTAAGGGGCTTCCTGAAAAAATAAGAGAGTCAAGACTCAGAGGGGAGGGGGCAATAATAATAATAACAATAATGATGAAGATGAAAGGGAGAACAAAGGAACAATATAGAAGGATAGAAATAAAAGTTAAACTAGAGACGGAACAAGGAAAAGAAAAGAAGAAGACGACGACACTGCGTTGCAAGGAGTTACAGGCAGTTGAGGCCGGGTTCATGGTTGGCGGAAAGGATGGAGATGTACGTCTGCTCCCATCTCTTTCTTACTGTGGCAGGTGAATCCTGAAAGTCCTGACTCGGGAGGGGAATTCGAGATGTCTGGGTGTGAAATTTACGTAAAATGCATATATTTTTTTTTGCGGGGGGGGAACTTAATTTCGGGGCAAGGAGGCCTCTAGGTACGTCCCTGGCAACATATTTTAATTTTTAGAGTAACTAACTTAGTTTTGGTAAATAAAAACAGGTTTCAACCGTTCACAGGAATTTAAATTTTATTTATGGCCTTTAGGCACCTAAGGCTCAGACCGGGATAGGGGAGAGGAAAAGAATCGGGAAGGTGTCGGCCAGGGCCTACGCTGAAGGTGCCATCCCGGCATTTGCCTGTTGTGACTCATGCATGGAAAAAGTTTCAACCCGTCCCGGTAGCAGAAGTATCACGGTTTCAACTGTCCCGGATGGAATATGATGTAAGTCCGAAGATACTGCACCTTAAAAGCAACTTAGCACAAGTTTGAGGCATCTTATGTTTTGTATTCACTGAACATTTTCATGATTTGATCTGTACAAAGAAATGTTTTATGCTTTCAAATCTATACAGAAGATCGATCCGCGTACATTTGTCCAATTTTGAATTGCTCCTGCTCACAGAATGGTCGTACTGAGTGGTTAAAAGCGCAGGAGAAAGCCACTAGCCTCTAGTAGAGAGTCACCATCGCAAGCGTGTTTTCTGTGCATCATGGCTCCAAAGGTCAACGTTACGTAGGCTAGTTGCACTTTTCCACGTCAAATATTCGGTATTTAAAATTGAAAAACAGTGCAAAGAAATTGGGTTCGAAGACTATCAAGAACATAATTAATCGGCATGAAAAAAAGAGTAACCAGCGATTCAATTACTCACAAATGGGACTAGGAAGCGAGCGTGCACTGCAATTACGTTCCCTGTGTTTCATAGGTTGCGTCTACTAGTTCTCAAAGAAATTCCCCCGCCGTAACGTGTGATGGCCACACGACTCCAGTCAACTGTGAACTGAAAACTGCGTGAGAAGTGAACCTCCGGAAGGTCTTTAAAGGTCGTGGACATTACCTAAATACGGCCCATTGGTGTAAGAGAAAAACCAACAGCAGGCGCCTCTACGAACGTCATTTATCCGGGGGAAAGTGGAAGTATGTGACCACACTAGATAAGGCATGGGTGCATTTATCAGACTGTGGCAAAATTCGAGCCATCATTTACACTTCATGCGATGCAAAATCCCATCCTGAGTTCATCCGTCATTGCAAAGCAACTTTCTCGAAGGGATTTTTTTCTTTAAAATAATATTTTTATATGTTCATAGTTATTATTAATAATTGGTTTCTTGCATTTTTCGTAGATTATTTTAAGTTAGTGACCGCGGGAACGTGGAGGTTAGGTACTTAAAGCTAGGATGTATATAAATAAACCAGGGCTGGATGCATAATGAGCGATGCGAGGTGTGCAAGGGGGGGGGGGGCAGGGTGCGTCTCAAGGGGGCCGGGGGGCGTCATCCGCGGGGAGGGGCATGTTAACATTTTCCACTCTCGGAGCCACCTATACTACCTAATCACAACTATTTTCGATACTGAAATGAGACGTTCGTATGATTTGAGACTGAAAATCTTTGTTGTTTCCTATCACCCACGCTATGGTCGCTAATATTGGGTCCTCTATAGGCATTCACTGGAATTTCTTAAGTTTTCATACTTAATTTTTGTTCTGTGATGCAAAGTCTTCCGATTTACATTATCGAGCAGTAGGAATGTTGTTCACTGTTCTTGTGAATACCCCTACTGTCATAGACTTACCGTGCTTCAGATTAAGTTCAATAGCGGCGACTGGAGGAAAAAGAAAGGGAATGTTTTATGATGGTACAACAACACAAAGAGACAACAACAGGGAATAAAAAAAATCTACTTCCGTTTATTTATAAACCTTTTAGTAGAAAATAACCATTATCGCCCCGGTGACTCTCTTACTGTCCCGGTAGCACCGCTACCGTATGGAAGTGTTCCTATGCATATTGTGACTGACAAAAAAACCCTGGAAAAATTTCAGTCAGGATGGTCGACCGCTGGGATTAAACCCACGACCTCCCGAATACTATGCCAACGCTCTACTACTAAACTACGGCGGCTCGGTACCGTTTCCAGGAATCATAAATGTAATAACATGATACTAGTTTATTAAAGCGAAACAAGAACATATTTTTCCACTTTTTATTATTATTAATTACTTGTCGAATTCTTGTATACACAATTTTTAGTGAAATTTCTGGTCTTTGTATATTTTCTGGTGCCCTACTTGTTTGTCACATTTCACCGATTTTAGTATTACACAAAAGGCCTTTAGTCACTGCTAATATACTCACAAGTGTGAATTCGGCTCATAGATTTTCACTGATTGAGTACCTTTACTGGAATGTACTGTAGAAGCAAGCTTTCATTTCCAGAAAAAGTTAGTAACTAGCACCACTGAATGAAGCGTCGTCAGGACAGATTTAACGAATTTCCTCACCACAAATACTTTATTTCCACAGGAAGTAACCCTCACTATGACAAATCAATTAGTTATACACCACAAGTGTTGAGAGAGAAGGAAATATATAAGTCATTTAATTCATCCTACTTACTCAGGTTGTTTAGCTCCAGAAAACTGATCCGACAAGTGAATGTAATCCACAAGATCTGCATACTTATTAAGAACAGCTACAACTCTAGAATCCAAAATGGCTGCCGAAGCTTCAGGCATCTCACTATGCAAACTGAAGCTCGAAGGAAGACCAAACTTCTCAGCAGACTTCTTTTCTGGACAATACATACTCTAAATAAAAAAATATTAACAGTTAGAAAATTTACGAAATACATTTTCGTGGTTGAAATGTTGGTTTTCAGGTTTAAATATTCTCAATTTATCATAATACAGTGGAACCTCGATAAGTCGAAATTTGTTCATTCCTCTTCAGCTTCCCAATCCTACCCCGTGTTTCAGTAAAACGTTGTGAAACAAACACCTCGATAATTCGAATTTTTGTTCTTTTCTGGACGTGCAGTTGAACCTCTACAACATGAAACTAGAGAACTTTAACAAGTCGACCGAGCCGCCGTAGCTCAGTCGTAGAGCGTTGGTGTAGCATTCCAGAGGTCGTGGGTTCGATCCCTGTGGACGACCATGCTGACTGAGGTTTTTCCTCAGTCACACCTTCAACATAGGCCCTGGCCGAATCCCGAATCCTTTCCCCTCCCCTATCCCGGCCTGAGCCTTAGATGCCTAAAGGCCATAAATATAACTCAAAGTCTAAGTCGAAATTACAGTATAAATACCTCTAAGCTGAAGTTTTAGTCTGGTAAGCCTTTAGTCTTAAGGGAATTAGGGTCAGTTCTACAATCGACCGCTTGACTTCGAATCAGCGCTAAGTTGAGGCCAACTCTCATTTTGCGTACTCTCATTGGCCAAAATCAGACTTGGCCTCAACTTAGCGCTGACTAGAAGTTTAGCGGTCGATTGTAGAACTGACTCTTAAACGATCTGAGCCAAGCCTCCACACTGACGACAATCGAGTGACGCATTGTTAGAAATTCGCACGTTTTCAATTTCGTAGGACACTACCCTAACGACTAGAACGACCGTGAGGCGTCGCAGCTGCTCACTCCACTGCCAGTACCGTCTCAACGAGTGTATACTGCGTTGTAATCAGCACGCAGTTAAATGTTTCATATGATAGCGAAGCGAAAATGCCGGACTCTGGGTATAGCAGAGAAGAGTCAGTGAGTTACGACCCTCCATAGGGTCCTCGACACCTCGAATCCCACTAAGTCGAAATATTAGAAAATTCTAATTTTATCTTTTCCCTTCAAGATTCGAGTTATCGCGGTCCCACAGTACCAACAGAATAGTTTCACCAACAAGATTCACACGTCAACACACACCACAAACCTCAACATGTTTGATGAAAATGAACAAGATTAAATACCAGATAGCACGTCATAGAGGAAACTTTACCTTGAGTGAGCATCAGTAAAAGCTGCATAAGAAGGAAATTTGAACAAAGCGGAAAATTACTGTACTTCTGGCCGATCTGATACACTCAGATTTTAAAAAAAATGGCCGATTGAAATGTTCAAAGTCTTAAACTTACACAATCTGTTAACACTGAACTATTGCGTGACAATGAGAAAAATATATCAGTCGTTTATTTTAAATCAGCATACTACGATGGTTCTCACACAGTTACTTGTTCAGTTTCTCTAACTGATCGTAACCATTGGACCACGGAACCTAGTACGTACTTTGTAATTCGAGACTAATTTCTGATGTAAACTTTTTTTATCGGTTTACCTCTTAGATATAAAACTACAACGTTAGTTACATGATTACATCCACTAAAAAAAAAGCTATTTTAAATATGTACAGTAGGAACTCTTTAATCCGGCACGTTTGAGACTAAGGCCGTGGCGCATTATCGAGCGTCAATATAGTTTTAACGGTTATACCAAAGAAAAATTAGTACAGTATAACGATATTTAAAACAAGTTGTACATGTAACAAGCTGCTCTATGGCAAGAAAAAAATACACATGGTAGTGGCGCGATCTGGCGGTCAATTCAACAAACGCCCGAATTCACTCGAAAAAATCCGAACGCGACGGCTCGATCCTTGTCGGATTAAAGAGCACCATGTAAGTGTAACATTAAAATTGAGAACATAAAAACTAAATATGTTATGGCTTTTATGCCGTGTGCCATTTTCTATCAACATATGAGGGGAAAGTTAGTCATACGCTAACTTTTTAAATTTTAAAAAGGACTGTGCTTGTATTCAAATTATTTTTGCTAACACATAACTTCACACTTTGAAGCTCCAGTGACGTCACATTCAAAACTGCACAAATTGCAAATGGGTAATGTATTGGTAGAACGGGCAAAGAAAGTCGTACGAAGAATTACTTGGTATCTGAAACGTCAGGTTTGATGTCCAATACTGTGTCATATTAAAAATAAAATTTCAAATTTCTCTTTGAAGTCTTATCAGTGTCACACAGAGATCTCCACGCAAGAACTCCTTAAAATTTTATACATCCACTCCTTGGTTCATTATCAAACACTGGAGTGAACGTATCGTTAACCACGTATTGCTTGAACAGTCTCAAATCTAGAACGTCGGTTTGTCGGAAATCTCTGTTGCACCACTGCTGCAGAGAATATGGTTACGGGGCACCTAAAAAGACTCTACCCACGCTGGCGGGATTGCTACTTCATTCTTTGTTTTGTAATTGGCTGTTACGCAGAAGCAGATAAAAAGAGAGCAAAAACGTTGCATGAGTAAACAAATACAAATGTTATAATCCACAAAACTGAATGAAATATATTGAAGTATCTATTTAGTTTTATTCTTCCTATGCCAGTGTGCTTACTCACAATAAATAACCTAAGCATTTTCTCTTGATAACTGATAAAAATAGCTCATCTACAACTCAAATATTTCCTCTGTTCAAGATACATGCAGAGGAACTCCGGAACTTAAGAATCGATCCATGATTTCTAGAAAAAAAAAAAAAAAAAATCTGCTACTGCCATCTCTTGAGCTGCTTCGTAAGCTATTATTCATATGGAGTAGCACGCGGAATAGTTCTGAAGTGTATGATACTGTTCTGAAGGGTACAACCCCTTCAAAGTAATTTTCATTCACTATTTCAAGCTCTTTTACTTCAATGCAGGTGGAAAAATTGGAGGAATGAAAAAAAAATTAGAAGAAACGGGAGATCCCCGAGTAAACCCAAGGTGTTTGTCCACCACAAAGCAAACATGGAACAAGCCCGGATCGAACCGAGGACCCCACGCACCCTGGTGATCGTTCCACCATTGAGGCCATCGTATATTCATGCAGGATGTGAAGACAAGGTAATACGTATATACGAATATGTGTCCTTGTCAAGATAAAACTTGGAAGGTCGTCTGGCTGTTTCAAAGGGTGTGGTGGAGTGTGTCACCATATGTGTAATGTGGAGCACGTTCCGAATGGACTTAGAGTCCGGTTCACGATGGATTTCAGTTAGCTTTGTCCCATTTGTCCACAAAATCAGAAGAATTCGTCACAAATCTCCTTTTGTCCATTCAACCAGTACTGTAACTAATTTGAATCAGCGCAGTTAAAGAACGTGACGCCAATGGAGTTTCAAACTGCAGCCATCTACTGGGAAAAGTGTGAAGTTAGACATCACCAAAAATAATTTCAATGCATGCAATAGTTTTCAAGTTACGAAACAGAGAAATGGTTACTTTCTGAACAGACTATTTGCCTTAACTGACTAGTTTTCTTCTGCGCTCTACTCTGCAAAATCGAGAGTTTTACTATATTAAATTTATTCTAGGTGCTTTTAAAATTATTTGACGGTTAAACTTATTCTAGGTGCTTTTAAAATTATTTGACGGTTAAATTTATTCTAGGTGCTTTTAAAATTATTTGACGGTTAAACTTATTCTAGGTGCTTCTAAAATTATTTGACGGATAAACTTATTCTAGATGCTTCTAAAATTATTTAACTGTTTTCATATTCCTAAATCAAGAACAAAGAAAACATCTAAGATCTACAATGTTTACTTACCAAGTCATACATGTCTTTCACAAGCCTTATTGCTGTCCTTTTCGTCGCTAAAAGGAACACGAAGGTATCCATATCTTCTTTGTTCACGTCCACTTTGATATGCACTTGATCATTAGCAGGTCGCATCATCTGAGCGATGACTGCTACTAAGTCTTGTCTCTTAAAAGAAAATTTTTAAAAAATCAATGCAGTTTGTTACAAACATACTCATCTTTTATTTACTTTTATAGTTTCAATACGTATCAAATATTACTTACATTTTGTAATATATGAACACTGAATTTGAATTTGTATTTAATGATTAGTAAGGATAGTAAAATTTCGTGATTCGCGAAAATTTAAAACACTCAAGAAATTACATGTTAACGTTTTCTGAAAATGTGCTCTATAAATAACGAAATAGTCGCAAAATGGCTTCCATTTACGAATTCGGACCTTTAACTATACCAGTTTTAAAGAAAGTCATGATGCGCTGAAGACTAACCGAATGCTAATTGGCACTTACCGGCATTGATAGGTAGTCCTCAAATGCTTAGTTTTCTTCTCTCTTCCAACGAAGTGATATGCAGTTGTGACAAAACGTACAATGGAATGACCAAAACACTCCTGTCTGTACGCATAAGTGAACATACCAAAGACGCACGCTCCGAAAATCCAGTTACTGGCCTTTCCAAACATTTACGGAATGAGAACCACGTTCTATACAAGGCTAAAAATCACATAGACTGTTCAGCAGAGGCGGCTTGCTTTATTATTTCCAAAAAACCTGTTCTCAACACAGACCGTGGATGTCTACATAAAAAAGCGTGGTCCCCTTGTTTTAGAAAACATACTCTATCAGCCCAGATCCCGTCCCTGCCCCCCACCACTCCCCCCTGCGCCACCCATTGCCATATACTCATAAAACTTCTAACACTACCAGTTTCCTTCACATGTGTTCACATTGATTCACACGTTATAGTATGTTTAACCAGCAGACGCAGTGTTCCAACTTTTGGTTATTTTCCCAAGTCAGTTTTAACCCCTCCACCAATCACGTATCTGGCTCCACTGTTTCACCTTTATACCAGGAAGTCCAAGACAAGTTAAGCACACAGCTCTTTTTCTTTTCCTTGTTTCCTCAATCTTTCTTCTTCATTTCCTTCATATTTCTTTCAACAAATATCTAGACGTTTTTTTCTGTGATCATAAGCTCCCGAAAACGCTGTAAGAGAGAAGAAAACTAAGCATTTGAAGACTACGTATCAATGCCGGTAAGTGTCAATTAGTATAACAGTTTTATTTTCATTCATTCACGTAAACAATGCCTGAACAATCGAGAAAACAAATTCGTCTTCAAAAATCTACCATCAGACTCGCGTAGCACAGAGAATGTTAGAATGCAGAATCCTCTATCGATGCAGCACATTTGTGAACCCTGCCATCTAGCGAGAAAACTACATGATCAAAAGTGCATTCAAATGTGTATGTGTTACGTTGTATTAACAATTTTGATTATAAAATTTTTAGAAGTTTCTTAGTGTTTATTAAAATGTTGATGCTTGTTTTTGTCAATATAGAAGAAATATGTGAAAATCGAGAACAAATAAATATATCATATTATTAGCAGATGCTTGTTATTTCAAAAGAAATGTACCTTTCCTAGGTTTTCTTTAGCAGTATGCATTGGTGCAAGGTTAAATAGCTAAACAATTTAAAAGTCATTGGAAATAATTATTTATAATTTTAGCTGGTACAAGAAATTTCCCCTTGTACTTTTTTCATTCAAGAAATTAAAACACTTTTATTTTAAGGAATTCTACTGTCTCTGATGATAAGCACAAATTCAATTGTTTGATTTCCATTACTTGTATGGTAGATTAGTACATTTGCACACACTGAAATTAGTAATTCAGTGTGCACCGACTGTGCGCCTACCGTACTTTGTTCTTTATTATTTACAAATATATACCGTACTTTGTTCTGTGCTGCGACTGTGTTCTTTTTATGCAGTTCTATTCTCCTCAATGTCGGGGAACCGAGCCGCCGTAGCTCAGTGGTAGAGCATTGGCGTAGCATTCGAGATGTTGTGAGTTTGATCCCAGCGGCCGACCATCCTGACAGGTTTTTCCAGGGTTTTTTTCCTCAGTCACACCAGGCAAATGCCGTCACGTAGCCTTCAACGTAGGCCCTGGGCGACACTTTCCCGAATCTTTTCCCTCCTTTACCCCGGCCTGAGCCTTAGATGCCTAAAGACCATAAACAAAAGAAAAAATCAACTTTGGGGAAATTCGATAGCTCCGAGAGAACCCGAATATCAGCTGAGCTCCATTCTACGTTCATACAAATAGGACTGTGCTGTGACTGTGTCGGACAGTGACCTTTCAAAGCGACACGGTAAGCGCACAGTTCTATATATAATCTATATATATGAATTTAAAAAGAGCTTTCAAATACATTTTAAATGGAACAGACTGCAAATAAACTTCAAGCAACCCAACACGGTAGGTGTAGTCTTCCATGTGTGAATCAACCTTGAGACAGCTCATTTCGATAATTACATCGCAGACTACTACAATCCCTCAACAACAAGTTTTTTCACCAGGTTGTTCAGAAAGAAATAGCCAAAAATGCACAACATGCACAATAACCTTCCCTGCCTTTTATTGTAAGGGACCGTGAGTAATACTCGTTGAAAGGTCATGGTAACAGCCAGCCTTAACGCCCCACGAACTGAGCTGCAGAAGACGTGCTACAGGGTTCTGTGCAACACGTTGGAACAGGGCGCATTATGGGTAATTTTGTGGCATGAGTTCATACTTGTGCATAAGGTGGTTGAAACGTATCGTAATATGGTGAGGGCATGGGGTGTAGATTAAACTTCGGAACGGACAGTGCATCGCTGATTGGAGAAATTTTGTGCCGGGGACCACAGTATTCAAGATCAGAAAGGTTCCTACGCTAATGCGTTAATCTCTCTAGGAAGTAATACTTTCATTGGTTTTGAGACTTAGTACACGGTAATTTACACTGGGTAACTAGGTACTTTGTCGAACGAAACGCTGGTTTCGTGTAAAGTGAATCGGACTCTGTCTTTGGTAAGTTTTATATGGTTTTTCGGCGGCCAGTCAATGGAAACCGAGAGATGCTGATTTTGTCAGTTAGCTGGGACAGGCTTTGATGGTCCTCTAAGAAAGGATGAAGACAGTATTTTGGATTATCCTACAATATTGTACTAAACACGTCGATGCTGAAACTATCTAAGCTAATCCTTTCGTATTAGGCTCTGTTTACATTGGGGAACTAGTCCTAGATGAAAGTATGGGGCAGTAGTAGAAATTAAGATTAGAATTTGACGTGAATTTATTTTACGACCTTTAGGCATCTTAGGGATAGGGTGCGGGAAAGGATGTTGGAAGGTAGATGGCCAGGACCTATTTTTGTAGGTACCATTCCAGGTATGACAGCAAAAACCTGGCAGGATGATCGACCACTGGTATAGATCCCAGGACTTCTCAAATGCTAAGTCAACGAGACTAATAGTTTAGTGTTAAAAATCCTAACTAAACATATACTATTCCTGTTGTATTCGGAGCAAAATTTCCAGCCTTTTACTTAAAAGATGCCATATAGTACACTCCGCCTAATAGAACTACTACTTAATGGAACCACATTTAAGAAGAACGAAAGCAAAAGTATGCAATCGTTAGAAAACAGTTTCGATTGAAATGAAAAGTACTCAAGTTTATTTCGACAAATAGATAAGCTAAAATGCGAATAAGGACCAGCCACAATGTAAAATGAATGCATGTAGAAAATACTGCTGAAGATGGTAAGTCGAACCAGAACCTATAACGTAAAAACAAACAATATGCATTGAAGGGTTAAAACATACCCAAAAAATGAATCATGATGAAAAAAAAAAGTCACGTGTTCGTAGTGAACACCTGTTCCTTAAAAGTTTCTGTATGTTTTATTATTTTCAACAAAGTGTTGCTTCGTTGTTGAAGAAAATAATACATTTAAACAATAATGGTTCAATATTGCACAACTCCCCTCGATAAACATGTGCCACCCAAAAAGTAAGTATATTTTACCAGGCGTGGTGAATAAATCTGTACCTGAGAACTAGAACGGCGTAAGTCCAATTTTGGCCGTGATAAAGGCAGTTTTGTACAGCAATCGGAAGGTTTGAAAGAATTGTTGTTCGATACTTGTCTTAAACATAAATAAGTAAGTTTATTATTGGTTTCTATGTGAAATGAAGTAATTGTTTCCTTTTTCCTCGAAAACAAGGATTTATGACTTACGCGGTTACAGCTCTCCGGTACAGAAACGGAAGCTTGCTCGCTCCGTAATCCGGAGGCCCTCGAATCAAATTCCAATGCTGGTGACTCTGGCTCACGCCGGGATAGGGACAGGGAAAGAACTCGGGAACGTGTCAGCCAGGACTTATGTTGAAGGTGCCATCCCGGCATTTGCCCGGTGACTGAGGAAACTCCTGAGAAAATCAGTGCGGATGTTCGGCGTTGGGATCGAACCCATGACCTCCCGAATGTTACGCCAACGCTATAGCACTGAACTAAGGCGGCTGAGTTCAGTCTTCCTGCTTAGACGTATCAAGCAAATGCTGAAATGGCACTTCCATTAAAAGCCAGAGCCTAAAGCACACATATGAAAAGTGTAGAACGAATCGTGGACTGTTACTGCACTAATGATCCTAGGCATGCTTCAGACGTTCGGCACGAGTAATCGGACTCTTCGGACTTCTATGGTTCGTATTAGACTAACGGTGTGCGGTACATTTCCACAATGACTTCACCCCCTCTGCAATTCATTACACAAGAAAGAAACTTGGCATCTTATTCTCAAAACTAACTTAGTTCGTTGTTCCGACTGGCTTCGAACTACAAGAATAATACCAGGAAGAGACAAAAAAGTTGGTCACTCGCGTTGCTTTTGCATCTCCTTACCTTCAAAAATTTCAACTCCACGAGCATTCCTTCGCAACACGTTCGTCCACTACACCATAAAGTGTAGATATTTTCTGATTCTTTTATCAAGCCGCAATTCTCGATCTCCATTTTGCCATCGTCACCTGCAAGGAAGAAGATCCATTAAAATGACTGACACAAAAGGTACGAAACAAACACGCTTTCACAATATACATGAAACTTTAAATAAACAATTTTCGAAGTAAAAAAAAAAGTTTTATAATGTATATGAGTAAAGAGATTTCAACGTTATATGAAATTCTATTAATACCGTATTCAACATTGAGAGTTAACCTACACACCACAACCTACTCAGACAGAACGTACATAAGGAGGAATGTTGTATTCTGTAAAATGAAATATATCCAACGCGGAAATTGGAATATTTCAAATGCATCTATAATGGAAAAACATAAGACTCGTTACCTCTCATACTGAGTTTCAACTGTACAGGTACCTTTTTCTATTATATCGTTAAAAACATTGTGGAAAATGTTACTGAGACCTTTTGTGTAAACAGAATTTCTGCCTGGTACACACTTTAGCTAGCTTTCCTTTAGAAACCTAGCAAGAAATTAGAACAATATCTTTTTTTTCTTCTTCGAACAAGTCAGCTGATTTTTTATGCTTCCATGGCAAACAGTTGATGCTAAATGAAAACGTAAAAGTGAATGAAAGTAAGGGAAAACACTGACCCTTCTCCTATTTGCAGAATAATAATGTGGTTCAAATATGGTTTCGCCAAATACTTCAAGTTGTAAGCGTTTCAAAATACTGTATCTACTCGCGTAATTCACACATTTAATATTTTATATAATTTATTCCATGAATTAGCAAGTTCCGTTGTGTTATCTGAAATAAGCTTACAATCTTCAATTCGACAGGTTTTGTTCTTGCCTTGTCCGACAGTTGCGAACTGCAGTACTTCAACTGCCACAGCCCCGGGTCAATTGGTAGCACGCAGCGCCGTCTGCGATCGGGCGCGTCCACGAGTTGCGGCTAGTGGAGCAACCCTCAGATATGCGAAATAAGCGAGGAGGAAACCCCGACGAATAAGCAGTCGCGGACAATTCGGTTAAGGGAGACAACCCCGACAGAAAAATCCCGGTCCTCCAGGTTCGGGGGGTTGGGCGTGAGACTAACAATCTCATTCCGGAAAACAAAAACCTGTTGAGAAGCCTTCAGTGAAGATTCGGGTAGGACGGATTAAAAGGAATAGACCTTGGAATAGGAAAATGGAACGTAAGAGCACTACACAAACCAAGAGCATTACAAGGCCTTCTATCAGAACTAGAACAATATGGGATAAGCATAATAAAAGCACTACAGGGAACAAGATGGCAAGGAATAGACATTTCGGATACTAGAACACATACACTCTTATATAGTGGAAAAGAGGGAGGAAATAAGGAATTGAGGGTAGAATTCATAGTAGATAAATACATGAAGGAAAATATAATAAACTTCACAGTCATCGACGAAAGAATATGCACACTGAGAACAAAGACCAAACTATCCAGAGTAACGCTCATAAATGAGTTTTATCAGATGCTAGAAGAAACACAACGCAGTTCCCAGTAACCAGGGTTTGCCAAGGTGAGCTCAGCCCAATAAAACACAGTGTTTTTTTTTTAATTCATTAATTTTTGTCTTTAAATGATTACTTAAATAAGGGTACTTCACAGAAGTGCATAATAATAAAAACCATTGCATCTTAGATTGTTAGAATCCAATCAAGACTGTCAATATAACTAGAATAATACTGCTACCTAAATCTACAACATTTGAGTTTAGTCAGGTCCTTTGTTCCGCTTTCTTAATTGCAGCATTTATCTGGTGAAACTGGGGAGAATTCATGGAAAAACCTGTCAGAATAGCCATCTAGACAATCTCCTCGGCGTACTTTCCACTTGGAGGTAGTCTTTCGCAGATTCACCTTGTCTGTATCCATCACCTCCAGAACCTGGAGCGGCCCCAGACCTCCTGGCAATCCACTACTCATCCACCTCCAGCAGTATTCGCTACGCTTGATACTCCGCCTAGACCATCCGAAGCCAAGTGTCGAACCTTCAGTTACTTTCTCTTCAAGTTTCACCATCCGCAAGCTATGAACGTTGTCTACTGATCCTACGATCAACTTTCCATCATGTCTGCTGTCCCATAATAGCACCTGTGGTATCCATCATAATAAGTTTCTTGCTGTCAAACATATTAGCATATTCTCACTAAACAAATTCGCTTCATAAAACATCTATTTCGGCAGACATCCTTATCAAAATCCTTCAGAAAACGGTATATCAAAATAAAACAACTCTAAAAATTGAATCATTCTTCATGTGGCTCCAAATGTTACGTGGCCCAATAAATATAATTAATTTGGCGTGTATCCTACAGACTGCGACACTACTATTATTCAACAACAACCATTTTATTGAAGTGTCTCTCCATACACTTCATAACAGTTTCTTCCTATGAACCAAACACGGAGTCAGCCCGACAGCCTCGACTCAGTTATACAAGATTGGACCGCCTAACTAAAAAAAAAAAATTCTCAAGACATCTTCAGGAGGGTGAAAAGTACTTAGCACAGTCGCGCAAAACAATAGAGGAAAAAAACACATCAGAACTGCATCACCACAACGGTTCACTATTTCATCAAAGATGCACAAAAAACCAAAACGTCGACAAGCTGCTAAGGTACACATGAACTAGAAACAAACTCTTTTCACATAACATGACCTCTAGATAAAAAAGTGACATTGACGAGGAGTAAAAGTAGTCTACCGAAGCACTTTATTCATATGGATGATAATATTGTTGTCTCCATACTGAACTCAAAAGGAGGACTGAAACATGAGGTAATCACAATAGAGTACAAGGCTGATAAATCCCGAATAGCGCTGATCTCAGGAGCGATACGCAATGTCAAACAGTGGCAGACATAAATAGATATATGTATATCTATCAAAATACTTCACTTCAAATACAGACTGAAACTTCACGCCGACTAATCGCAAATAGGGGCTGTCGCTCGACACCTCCCCCTTAAAAATTCAGCCAACAAATAATAATAAACACTTCGACGACAAGCCTGCTAAATAGTAAATAGTCAACACTCAAAATACCTGTTAATCTCTATGTAGATTCATGATAAACTTTGGTGTTAAAATCCACACCCATGCCCCTGCCGGGACTCGAACCCGGGACCTTCGCGCCGATGGCCTACCGCCGCAGACCGTTCGGCCACCCGGCCGGCGTAGATTCATGAGTAATATCCTTGCCGCCAGTACACCAAATGTTCTTTTGAGTAAAAGGGACGTTTCGTTAAAACGTAATCAGGTAGAACATATCCATGAAAAAATATAAACGTAAAAAAAAGAAAGAAAAAAAAAGTGAAAGATCGAAAGGGAACCTTAAAATTTAATACCAAGCAAGCGAAAACATGAGCTAAAAGAAAAAAAATCCCAAACCGACATCCAGTCTCACAGAGACTCACCGCTTAGTTAAGGCTGAATCCAATTAGGTTTTTCCGCCTTTTTCGTTTTTCGTCAATAATTCAAATGTGAGTGCAGTTAAACACAAAATAACTTCCACAAACTATAGTTTCTTACATACTTGAATAGTGAATACTATTAATTTGAAATAAAAGTCAACAGAAAATTCAAAACTATGTCAACACACTTTTGGGACATACATTTGAAGTTTCTGTTAAGATTTCTTTAAAGATAACGGTATGCATTAATGACGTAAAAAAAAAACTAAAGCTTGTGAAAGTTATTTTGTGTTTAATTGCACTCAACTTTGAATTATTGACGAAAAATGAAAAAGGCGGGAAAACCTACTTGGATTCAGCCTTAACGAAAAATCAATTACTTCTTAAAAGGAGCTATACTTATACTATACGAATCTGTAATTCTATACTAAAGAGAATCTTTGTTCAATTGTGAAAGTAAACACAAGAATGTAGATTTTTTTTGTTTCCGACGTTTGTTAATAATGTTTTCGTTTTTATTGAATAAATAAACTGAGTTACATGCTTTATAAGTTTCGAAGTTCTTTGCTATCAAATTCATTCAGTGACTAGATTTCTTGTTTAAAGTATTACAAATTTAACTGTCAAAATTTCCAGTGTTGTCTGCAGAAAACGATGAATGTTCAATATTGTGAATTACAAACATCAAACGAAGTTTAATTTCTGATCTCACAATAAGTCTATTATTTTTAGTTCTTTTGCCTTCAGAGTAATGAAATTTCTACATAATCAATCCAAAAGCATTTTACGTTTTATACTACTAAAGTTGAATATTGAAGTATTAATTTGTGAATTATTACATAACCTTGATCAAAGGAGCCATTATAAATTTATACTGTGTACAAAACACACGGACATTTACAAACTTTCCCCCTTTACTCGTAATTTAGAATTGAAATAACACCAGGACAGAGGTTTCGAAAAAGGTGTATGCACCTGACATCTGAGTACATACAGGGGTTGGACAAAAAATCTAAAAACACGTCATACAGGACACGTAAGTGTGGCCCGCCACTGTACACCACGTGTTGCGGTTGCCGATCGTGTTTTGTTTTCAATGTGTCATGTGGACCTTCCTCTTCCGTCAGCAGTACCCAGTTCACCTGTGAGTGTCGTGGTGTGCAAGTGGTGCGGTAAAATGGGCGACCTGACAGACTTCCAAAGAGGCATGATCGTTGGTGCCCGTCTGGTTGGAGCTTCAGTGACAACAGTGGCGACCATTGTGGGGGTATCGACAGGCACTGTGTCCAATGTCACGAGGGCATATACAATGCATGGGCAAACAACGTCTGCAAAGCACAACAGTGGTCGAAAGACAATCCTGTCCGATAGGGACAGGAGGGCAATAAAACGGATTGTAGCAGTTAAAAAGCAGACCACTGCAATGAAAATTACGTCTGAACTCAATTCCGGCCTACAGATCCCGGTTTCATCAAAAACAGTGCGACGGGCAGGGCAGCGATCGTCAAACCTCTGGTCACAGCAGTAAATGCGAAGCGGCGTATCCAGTGGTGCAAGGACCACAAGGAGTGGACGCTTGATCAGTGGAAACACGTAATGTATTCCGATGAATCGACCTACACCTTGTTTCCAACAACTGGTCGTGTTTACGTATGGAGAACACCGTCGCAGGCCTATGATCCAGACTGTCTGCGCCCAACTGTAAAGCATGGGGGTGGTTCTGTTACAGTATGGGCAATGATATCGTGGTTTTCTGCAGGTCCCATCATAGTCCTGCATGGAATGATGAATGCTAAGGCGTATGAAGCCATTTTGGGGGACCAGGTTCTACCCATGGCCCACACATTGTTCCCGGATGGTGATGGCATCTACCAAGATGATTTGGCACCCTATCACGCTGCAATCATGGTTTGAGGAGCATGACCAGGAGCTATCACACCTCCCCTGGGTCCCACAATCACAAGATCTGAACATCATTGAGCCATTGTGGTCTGTGTTAGAAAGGCGTGTTCGGTCTCATTACCCTAAACCATCATCCCTTACGGAACTGGAGCATGTTTTGGAGGAAGAATGGTACAAGATTCCACACACTACGATTCAGGAGCTGTATATGTCCATTCCACGTCGGATCCAAGCTGTTTTGGACGCAAAAGGAGGCCCCACACCATACTAGGTATGATTTTCACACTTTTTCAAACGTTTTAGATTTTCTTGTCCAATCCCTGTATAAACATAGAACACAAAACACCGAAATATTTATATAAAAGCATATGTACATAACGGGTGAATGAGAAGTTGAACTATCCAAAAATTTGGGGTTGAAAATGTAAAGATAGTCCGAATAAGGTTAGGGTAGAAAACCTCACTCATCCGGAGACAACGTTGATATATTTTCACATGGAAATAACTTTATGGACACACATTACAAACCACGAAGTTACCATTCCTTCTTGAATTTTCTCAGGTTAAAATATTCATAAAAAAAATGATATCACGGAAATAGATATGGATGGGAAACATATACACAAAATACTCGACATTGACACATCACTAACAAACACAACACATATTTAATAACCAGTCTGGAAAGTACTCTCCCAAGAAATATTTTTTTTTTACTCCTTGTACTTAAAGGTGACAACCGAAATAAATCTACCCCCTACTCTGTAAGGGTGATAACTAGCTTTTTAAGCGAAATCCATATTGACTGATATTCATATTTTATAACAACTCAAGGTGAAATAGCATGATAATCTAACCTATATTTTTATTTTATAACCTCATAAATAAATTATCGAAGTCGAGGAAACACATGACTGCGGAGCCCGAATGAAGTTGCTTAAGGTAACATGCTGTCAAAACTAAAGGCCATAAAGGAAACCATCAAAGCAAGAACAAATAATACGTTAATCATCATTACACGAAAGTTCCTTGTGGTCAAAGTGTTCCGATCTTAAGATTTCACGAGGAAAGTTAAATTCTTCCACACAGCAAAATCGATGGACAGTTTGAATTCGGTTCTTAAAACTTGAAACCTTCTTTACCCATGTGGTCCGTGGGGAAGATGAGCACATCTTCATAATTTACAACAGCTGACAGCCATCAATGGACAACTTATAAATAAATGAACTGTTTAACTCACCAAAAGGATCCTAAGTAGAATACTGGGTGCATTTAAACCAGTTTGAGTGGGCTCAAAATAACATTTTTGGGAGATAAATTTTCAGACCTTCTATTATGTAATAGTAAACAACGCCGTCTGACGCCTACCTCGTTCGCAGCCAATCAGAACGAAGTACTAGTGTCACGTAACACTGGCGAATAGTAAAAAAAAACACACTAAACCATAACAGAAAGAAACTCACCAGCAAAACCCCTCTGTTGTCTCAAGACTATATCCCGTACTATCAGACTGTTTATGAACGAGAAAACACCACAAAATAAGCTCCAAGGTATGGCGGGCTATCACAAAAATAACGTCATCAATAGCCAAACAAACACGCATACACAAACATCAGAACACAAAAACGAGAAACAGCGAACCAAAAATGAAACGTTCCATAAAATTCAGCTAGAGGTCACCTCCAGTTCGCAGACGACACCAACGAAAGCAGAGCCATCTACCGATATTTTCCTAAAATACTCAAAATGCAAAAACTTGAAAGAAAACCTAGATATTGCAGTTACTACACTATTATTCAGTTCTTTGACACTAATATTCATCTAATTCAACCAATACTACCCATAGGTTCTACGTCTAATAATGTTCTACTAAAATCAAAAACAATCTCTCAAATCAACAGAAAGGACACCACAGATTTTTTGTACTGATATATAAAACATACATACCAAACACATATTTAATAACTCTTCTTTCAATACAATTACGATATCGCATATAATTCTTCACATGTATTTCTCGTAATGCTTCCATGTATGTAATTCCCAGTAATTACATACTTTTAAACATTAATCAATTACAGACGATCTTAACACACGAGAAACATCACAAACTTAAAAAACAATAATAATTAATAACGAAATTTTTTTCATTGTTGTCACTTTTTTTTATAAATTCCGAATTTAACAACAATGCTTTTAAATTTAACTGATTTATTTAAAATCATATCTGCTGACAACAGCACATCCCAAATGGAGTTCTCCCTTATTTTAGGTTTTCCCAGTCTCACTTATGAATGGCGGAATGCCGTGACCTTCCGTGAGGTCTTCCAGTGCACATACCTTGAAGTGAGGTCACTTCCATACAGAATAGGCCCATTCCAAGCCCCCCGATTCCACAGTAGTGACACACCGTTACCGACTGATCTATTTAGGTCTGTACACAGCTTTACACATATATGCATTCACACTTTACTTCTAAAACCCGCCTGGGCCCAGGTGGGTTGTTTTTTTTTTTATTTTTATTTTTAAACCCTGCCAATAACGACATGAAAATAATACTTGGCGGTCTGAATGCCAAAGTAGGACAAGAAGAAACATACCATGGGACGATCGGAAGACACAGTTTGCACAGGTCATCAACAATAATGGACAAAGGTTGATTGATTTCGCAGCAGGAAGAAGCATGAGAACGTGCTTTCCCCACAAAGATATTCATAAACAGACATGGAGATCGTCAGACGGTAAAACAAACAACCAAATAGACCACATCACAATCGACAAGAGGAAAGTCAGCAATATTCTTGATGTAAGATCGTACAGAGGTGCAAATAGTGACTCTGATCAGTTCTTGGTGAAAGCAAAGTACAGAGACCGCATACCACAAAGGAGACACAAAATTGAGGAAACCAAAAGGCCATTTAACGTGAGAAAACTACAGGATCATAAAAAACGACGTACTTCTTGAAGACTCAACAGGCACAAACAATACAGACAGCTGCAGAACAAAACCACTGGATACAAAACAAAGCCAAAAATTAAAGGATGGTTCGAAGATGAATGTGAGAACGCAGTCAAGGAGAAAAACGAGGTATGATCGAACGACCAACGAGAGCAAGAACTGAAGAACACAGGAGACAGTAAATAAACTATGTCGCAGCAAGAAACGGCAGGAGATGGAAAACCGTTTAATGGTGATAGACGAGAACATCAAGAATAAACATATAAGAAAAGCATACAGAGGTAGATAAAAGCCGGATATAAACCACAAACAAGCCTATGGATGGATGGAGAGAAAGATGGAGAAATAATAGCGGAAGAAAAGACGATAAAAAGCACACGGAGAACTTATTTTATGGACCTACTAACCGCAAAAAAAAGCGCAGGGTGAAAGTACATATGAGAAACAGTATGACAAGCAAGGAAACAACAGGAGAACAAAACAAAGAAACTGAACCACCAGATATTACAGAAGTACAGAAGACCATTAACCAACTACACAACAACAAAGCACCAGGAAACAGATAAGATACCAATAGAACTATACAAACATGGAGGCACAAACTTAATCAAGGCAATACATGGATTTATCACGAAGATATGGAAAAAGAAGAAGATACCCACAGAATGGAAAACTAGCATCATCGTTCCAATATACAAAAACGAAAGGAATAAACTTCAATGCCATAATTACCGAGGGGTATTCCTGTTGTGTATAGAGTAGAAAATACTAACCATTCTAACAGACTGAAGACATACACAGAAAACATAATAGGAGAATATCAAGGTGGATTTAGACCTGGAAGATCAACAACAGACAAGATTTTCACAGTAAAAGAGCTACAAGAAAGAGCGTGGGAACACAGTGTAGACATGTACCAAAATCCTTATAGAATTCCGGCAGGCATATGACAGCTTTAATAGAGAAATGTTGTATGAAATTATGGAGAACTTCAAAATCCTTAGTAAGCTAATAAGACTAATAAAAGCAACAAGGGATGACTAATAAAAGTAAGCAACAGCGTATATCAGCGGTCACTCACAACCGACAATTTTACAGTGTAAAGAATGGTCTGAAACAAGGAGACGGATTGGCCCCCTACCCTGTTCAATCTCACATTGGAACACGTAATAAGACAAATTCCAGCAGACAGAAACGCAACGATCTATTACAAATCAATTCAGCTAATAGGATAGGCAGACGATATAAACACCATGGGCACAACAAAAGACGCTACAGAAGAAGCGTATGTAGTATTGAAGAAACGAGGACTCAAAATCAACACAGACAAAACAAAAGCAATGTTACAGAGCAGAAAACCCAAAGGTAACGGATCTATTAAATTAGGAAATGATGAGATCAAATTAGGAACGAAGTTCAAATACCTAGGAACGATCATAAGTGATAGCAATGACCAAATCGAAGAATTCCGAGCGAGACTTGCAGCAGCGAACAGAGCATATAACTCACTACAAACCATTGTCAGGTCCAAACAAATAACATGGAACACGAAACTAAAATTCTATAAAACTCTCATGCTACGGTTGCGAGACCGCTGGAGAATATACGTTCAACGGTTTAAGAATCTTTACAAAACAAAGAAACAAATCATTATTCAGTTTCATATGTAGCATGATCCAGCTAGATTCAATGAGTTCCTCTTATTCTCACCAGGGAGCAAAATGTTACTAGACTGCAGTGTCACCTACCAACAGCCAGCGTAACTTCGTTCTCTCAAAAATCGGACTGCGAACAAACAAGATCACAAGCAGAGAAATAAAGTTTTATTTTCATTTAAATGTGTTTGGACAAGTGACGAAGTCCACTGGATTGTACGAAACATTGTAGCTTAAGGTTAGTGTAAAAGACCACCTCCATATCTCTCTAATGTATGAAACTCCAGTGCTGCTCCTAAAAATTCAAGCCTAGGAAGTTCAAACTTTCAGAGAAGAAAATTCATAGCCATTTCAACAGCTTAATCGAGCGCCCGTGGCTCTGTGGTAGAGCGTTGGCTTAGCATTCGAGAGGTCCTGAGATCGATCCCAGCGGCAGACCATCCTGACTGACGTTTTTCTTCAGTCATACCAACAGGGTTGAAAAAATACCTTATGTTCAACCTATATTTTTAAAAAAACATGTTATTTAGAGACTAAAAAAACGTGTTTAAAACATTTTAAACATTTTCTTAAAAATAAAAAATTGGTAGGGGTAGGTACCTTATCTGTTTTCAATCGCGCTTTCGGTCTACTCATAAGCACTTACTAGAAATTGTAGGTTCTATTTTTACCACATTTGGTTAAATTTGCTATTTATTAACATTCAATGACAAAGCTATTTATTATATCAAAGGTAAAGGTATACCCTGTGCAATGCGCACGCGCCGTGAACGGCGCATGGGGTATGTGCAGGTAGCGCTCCACATGTTCTCGACCAACGGCACGAAGTACGGTGGGGTGGTCAATCCCACTCTCGGCTATCTTTACCTCCCAAAGTGCCCTGGAATACTCCAGTGTTTTGGCCAGGATTTGATTTACACTTGTGGAAATGTTCTCTTATTTGGGAAAGAAGGCCTGCCATTTCCTTTTTACACAGTCCACATTTGGCTTTTACGGTTTTATTATTTTTCGGAAGGATTAGCTTTAATAAAGTGCGACCAGATTAAATCTTTTTTCTTCCTGTGCAACCCACTGATAATGAGTATAAACGAACAGCAAAGAAGAAATGATGATCAAATCTGCACAGTTACTCACGAGTGTCCCTTTCCTCATAAACATAAAAAAAAAGAGATAGAGCAATGTAATCCATAGATGCAAATAAGATTTTATTTTCCTGGCAGTTTCTCACAATAAATAAAAAGGAGAATTGAAATATGAACCTCTTGTTTCATGTTATTGATAGCGAATTAATATGTCCTACTTCTAGCATTCAAACGATAAAATACAAATGAAAACAACGCATTTCATGTCTCCGCCTGTCGGTTTACGGCGCCATAATGCTAATTATTTTGGAAACTAACTTTCACACAATACAAAATGCATACCTTTTGCTGGTAAAAACACCCTTTCGTGCTCTTAAAAATATGATTCTTTCAAAGAAGAAAAATAAAATTAACATGATTCAAACGCGGCTTAAAACAATCGCTTCTGTTTAAAACAGTTTGTTTTAAACATTCCAATCCTGCATACCAGGCAAATACTGCGGTTACCTACAAAATAGTTCCTGACCGTCTACCTTGCAACATCCTCTCCCCCCACCCGAGTTGAGCCTCAGATGCCTCAAGGCCTTAAAATAGATTTTAAAAATTCAAATTCAGTCCGTATCTATTTTTTATACTCTCTTTGTTCAACGCTGTTGTAAATAGACAAACCTATAGCAAACAAAAAGGCACGGATAGAACTCTTGAAATGGAATATGAAATCTCTTCTCAGAAAGTTTGAACTGTCTAGGATTGAATTTGTACCAGCAGCATTGGAATTTCGTGGCGGGAAGAGATATACATACGGAGGTAATACTGCCATCTAGTTTTAGAGATAATTGCTTTACTCTAACCTTAATTCTATTGACATGTCCTTTGAGTAAGTGTTATTCTTTTTACTTCATTGTGTGCAAGATCAAAATGAACAACAAATAAGAAAGTTACTGTAATACTGAAAGGAAGCTGTAGCACCATTTGTTCAGCTGTGCAGATGTTTCATTTAGGTAGCTTTCTCTGTTCACTAATTACCCTCATGCTTTATTTTATTTCAATTTCAATTCCTTGTATTGCGACCGAGGAAGTATAAACGACAACTTCTTTGTGTGTGTGTGTGTGTATTCGCCTTGTGGAACTGAAGAAGAACCTTTTCAGTGTGAGCAAAGATTTGAACCTTCGCCGTCTGCCCGATGCTAATCGGAAGTCGTTGATCTTCATCATTAAACCACTGGAGTTGGGTCTTTCGTTTTAGATCTGTATAATCTACTAAAAAACGGGACTTAATAAAATTATACTCACCTACTAAACTAAAATTGTCTTCAAGCAAAGACTTGTGAGTTGAAAACCAAGAATTTGCCAATTTTTGGTTCTTCGCTTTACCAGTGAAGAAATTCAGGAAGTAAACAACTAAGCCTAGAACCATCAGCATCTCCATATAGTAACTGTCCCAATTCGTCCGAAGGTGGAGAGGCACCTAAAACAACAAACAAACAAAAATAATGCATTGGCTTCTTTCACAAACTAAATTGTAGTTGTCTTCTGGCTTTTAATAGCATAGTTTTTAATTCAGGAACATAAAACAACTAACGGAGACAATTTGTTTTCTCTCACCTAATCCAGCACTCCTTGTGACGGGTAGGTGGCTTTACTTACAGCCTTCTACACTAAGAGATCTTAGGTTCGATCCCAGTGGAAGTTTTTCACGTGATACTTTCGTATTACAAATGTGGATACTCTAAGTATTACCGTCTAATGTTGGTCTAAACGGGGTATTTGTAAAAAAAAAAAAATAATAACAACTCCTCGTTACAAGGAGAAAAACATAGTAAGAAATGTCTGAGACCTGGCCAAAAGACATGCATATATAGTTGACAATCTAGGGAACAAATGACTGCAGTCAACTCATTTTGACCGAAGCGAGGGTCAGCTCGTTTTTTTTTTTTTCCCCGCGTATAAGCTTCATTTTACTGTGTATTCGCACGCAAGACGTAAGGTGTACGCGTAATATGAATTACCAACCATGTATCTGAGGTTTTTATTTCTTAACCTCAGAAAAAAAATGTCATATACATCTGCTTCGTCCATTGGTCATTTAAAAACAATCTTGGCCTCTAATCTATGCCTGAAGATGCTAATTAGGGTTCAGGTCTATGACCCGAAGATCCTTGGGAAAGGTGAACCTATGATCGTTTACTATTGCCTTTCATGAGATGAAGTTGATGTTCTAAGAATCCGAACAACTTGTCCCCCTCCATCGAGTATCGAACTCGGAACCCCTTGTTTACAAGACAACCAACCAAAGTTACTACTTACCTACCTGGACCTTTTTCTTAAATTGTGCTATGAAAATGTTGACTGCAACAAAGCTGGAGCATAAAAAATACAGCTCTCTCTGTAGTGTTCCTTCAATAGGGCTCTAGTCAACCACGGAATAAATAAAAATTCCAACTTTTCCCTATTTTATGTAGCTTCCGGGACTTTCCCTGACTCTCTACACTGCAAAAACTTAATATTATATTTTTACGTACCAAATGTTAAGTTTGCAGAAGAAAAGCGCTGGTTTAACACCTCTTTTCATGCTGTCCCACCCTTTTTTCGCTTTTTTGAAAACTATGGAAAGAATACTGGAAAGTAGACTCTGTGATATGAAGTTAAAAACGTTTTAAAGAACTGATTTTTAGCTGAGGTACCTCACAACCAGCGAATTATGACGTCATAAGCTGGATCGTCAAATAGCTAAGCTGGAATTGAATTCTTTAAAAAAAACTTTTTAACTGAAAAAAAAAAACAACTTCATATCACAGAGTTCCATAAGCATCATACTTTCCTAAATTGTAATATTGCTTTTCGTCTTACTATAATTTTCAAAAACCGGAAAAAAAAAAGAGTGAGGCAGCGTTAAAAAAGGAGTGTTAACAGATGGTTTACTAATCAGTACCGGAGCTGAATCATTTCTCCACCAGATGGTGTACAAGTACAATAATTAGAAACGAGCTAATGCGCTGAAAGTGCACAAAAAAACATAAAAAAGCAGCACGCGGCAGGGAACGAATTACACTAGACTCTCGCTAATCCGGCCATTCCTTGCACATATGGGTGCCGGATTATTGAGAGGGTCAGAAATTACTAGTTTAAACGCATAGGGACTATACTGGCTGTACTTTATTAAATACAAAGACCTAGTATGTACAGAAGTTTACTGTAAGAAAGTCACAATTTCAAATACGTATGTATAGCATTGTTTAACATGTTTAACTAACAACATTGTTGCACACGATAAATCATTGTTGTGCGCGTCATTTCTGCTTAAGCGACTAGAGGCCGGACTAGCAAAGAGTCTAGTGTATTAACCTGAAGCAAAACAAGAATTCCTTTGACCAACTATTATTTGACTTACAACCAGTAAACCACCCGGAGTAGATATATTCACTATTTACCCAGTGAGGCGGCAAAATGTTTAGTTAGAATAGTGGAAGCTGCTTAACCTCTCCAATTATTATGTTAAGTTACTGACTTCAGTCAGAAAAATCAAGTTTGATACTGACAGAATGGCTTTTTTATTTTTACATGTAAATTTAGAACTGAGAAAATTATATACCAATATAGTGTTTTTTGTAATTTTATTACTGAAGAGTTTCATCAATAAATCTAATGGCTCAACCACTCAAAACTGCATTAATAGTACATATAACGAGATTAGAACCAAATATATAAGTTGAAAGGAGAAATTTTAAATAGTGAGTGCGCGTGTGCAAGTCGACAGGGAGTCTAAAACAAAATATAACAATAAACCGGATGAAAAAAAAAAGCGTACGGTACAACGCCTATGTTCTACAGCAGTGATTCCCAACTTCTTTGACCTGTGTACTCTTTGGCAGCGACAACACCTGAATTTTTGACGGACGAGGGTAAATGAAATTAAGCCAGTGAGGGCACGCCGCCAAATATGCCTGCTTTAGTGGCACATGCGCAACACAATCCCATCAATTGCCAAAATTATAAAGAAAGGGGAACGGAGTTTTACCAAAAGGTTAAGCAACGAAGAAAACCCGCTCTGACACTAGTCATACCATTCAATTTACTTCACAATTTTTGACTTTTATATTCTTTTACACTGTTGACGTATGTGCTTTCTTCCACCTGATTTTTGCGTACCTCAACATGTACCTCTGGAGGTACACCCATTCCAGGCTGGGAATCATTTTTCTCAAGCATATTTATCATATAGTCAACAACACAATACATACATTAAAAAGAGCGTCTACCTGCCTGAATCAAAGATGCCTAAACGCCACAAATAATTCATAAATCATACAACATCTACATTGTAAGCAATTAAAAAGGAATTTTTAAACACGACTTCGTACTAATTACCTTTGTAATAGTTATCTTAGGCGTCTCTTTACTATCTCCTTTCCCACCTGCTCCCAAACCTTCAAAGCCTTCAAATTCTTCTGCGTCTTGGAAGTGTTCAAATTCATTATCATCATCCTACAAAGAAAGAGCAAAACTTAAAAATACTTACAAAGGTCTAAGACATAAAAATACACCATCAATAATAATAATTCACCACCACATTCAATCCTCTACTGGATGAGGAGGTATCTCCCGGAGGGAGGAGTTCGTCTACTGCACCCACGCTGACCAGACGTGTTGGGAGAGGAGAGCCGAAGCTCTCAACTATGATTGCCACTGTCTTTTATTCACAGCAGCTCCCCAATTGCATCACGATGCTGGGTGGTCACCGTTCCAGACCCTCTCGCTTTGGAAAAAAATTCCCTTGGAACTGAACCCGAGACTCCACGTTCAGCAGACAGCGATGGTCACCACTAAACCAGCAGAGCGGTCCACACCATTAATATATACAATTAAAAAGATATGACATACACGCTAGATATTTGACCAGTTGCGGAGTATCTAAAGAAGAACGCACAACGGCCGGCAACCAGTATGCATCTGTTGATTTGATAAAGATTTTATTTTACTTATGCTACAACAGTTCTAACTTTTAGCATCGAAATACATTGTTCAATTGGATAAGGCTTGTTCAAGTATTACTTACGCATTCGAGGAGGAGGGGCTGAAGTTTAGCGTATTTCTACTGACAATGGGGAAAGGATCTGAGTAATGTTTACGTAAGATTTACTTAAAAACATATTGGTGTAGATTTAAAGATTGTTTTGAACTATGAAATATCAATAAAAATGTTGCAAGAGGTCGTAAGCACAAGGGGTCTAAAATGACTAAAAATATGCTTACGTAATACTTGAACGAACTAGTATTAGGAAATCTCTGCGCGAAATAGAATTAAAACAATGCAAACGTTTAACACACACAATCGATTACGAACTCATGAGACATACAATGGTTGAAGTTTTGCCCATGCTACAAAGAGCGAAGCATTTCACATTATTAAAATATGAATTATGGAGACAGACAGATCAAGATAATAAAGTCTCTTACTTCAACAATGGCTTCTTCTTCGTCGTCTTCATCCACCTGCTCTGGCTCCACTATTTCTCTTTTCACGATCTCCTCCTGATCCACAGCTTCCTTCACGGTTTCCACCTCCTCATCGTCAAAATCTTCAAATTCTGCAAATTCGTTGTCCTCAACTTCAGCATTATATTGTGGAGATGATACAACTAAAGTAGTTAACACCAAAACAAGCAATGCTACTCTGATTACATTCATTGTTCTGAAACAGGGAAGAAAGAATACATGTAAATTTAATAACTCACGTTTCTCTTTTTAACATAGCTTACTATTCTATAAATTACAAATATACATTTGAGCACTCTCACCAAGCAAATGGGACATCACAATCTCTGTTGCCATAGAAACCACACGATTCCCTGTCTAAAGAATCAGTGTCGACATCTGTAGTCCTTTCGATGAGTCTTTGTTGGTCACCAAAGCATTGAACATTTCTAAAAAAAAAAAAAACATTTTAAGATATCCGTATTTCTCCCTGGATAGCAATCAATCAGTTTGGACAAGTTCTGTGTGGTTGCCATGGTAACCCACCAGAAGTAATGGGATGGCTAAAACAGCTATTAATTAATTAGTATCCATTCAGTAACTATCATATATCACAAGCTAGAACTTAGGTATATAAACAAGTGAACGCTGCGATTCTAAAAAACGCGAAAGCATAGCATTTCTCACAAATCGGTAGGTCCTGGGAACGATCCAAATAGTCGCCTATCCTGACTGAAGTTTTTCCAGTTTTTTTCTCAGTCGCACCAGGCAAATGTCGGGATGGTAACTACAAAAATAGGCCGCCTACGTTCCAACATCCTCTCCCTCACCCTATATCGACTTCAGATGCCAAAAAGTCATAAAATAAAGTTCAAAATTCAGACACAGGGCATCCTCTTTATAAAATACGTTGGCAACACTGATAGATGGAGTTCTTAGGAACGGGAACTCCCACCGTCTTAGGACCGGGAAAATTAAATTACCAGTAAGTTTGACGTTCAGAAGATGCCAGAATATCTTCAGATTCTAGTCGTTTTAGAAAAGAAATGCAAACTTTAAACTCAATTTTGAACGACTGAAATCTACAAATTAAATGGATTAATTTACCGTAAAGATGTACAACTGTTTGCCGGAACTAGCGGTTGAAAATGCCACGTTTAGTGCGGATTCGTATAACGGTATGGAAGAAAGCAGAAAATTTGAATGCATTCTGACAGATATTTTGTTTCAACTTCCAGCACTGTTGGCAATATCTCTTAAATTGTATAATTTTAATTTACAATAACCACTAATCCTAGTAGTACAGTTATATCCACATATGTTTTGTTCTGGGTTTCATAATTCCTCCTCAAAACATTTTTTAAGTGAAATGACCATAGTCACTCCGGTGATCACTGTCGCCACTGATGGTGGTATATATTCTGTTACAACTCAACTGAGATATATTTGAAGCAAAACAGCTGTTGGGTGAACAATAACGTGCAAGGCAAAAGTTTACATATTCTCTCAATTTTCCTAAACGTGTGACTATGACCACGGCCATAAGAGACACGAAATTAATCAGGAAATCAATTTTAACAACAATCTAGCTCTTACGACTTAAGGAATTCCCTTGTAAGTCTCAAAAAAGTAAATAGAAAAATAAAATACATGTTTGTTTCATAAAACTAGTAACAGGTGTAGTTTTATGCCTATACGACTAAAAGTATCAAAAAATATATTCTCTATGGTTCAACACTGAACGGTAAAAACCGAATCAATCTGCGTCCCAACCAACAATGAATCGGAATACGAGCCGAAATTTGGGACGGATTCGACGACCCTGACTATGGGGGAAAGGGGGGTCTGTAGTCGGGTTTTGCAGGCAACAATGTATAGCTCTATAAATATATTATTTGGGTTCTGTAAGGTGAGGAAAACACATTCTGATCGTTTTTATCCAGGGAAAACAATTCCTCAAATAGTCATTTTGTGTCCATATACTCAACGCAAGTTTGCATAACTTCTTAAACAGCAAATAGAAATTTTCGTGTTTTTCACAAGCACATGCTTTTCTTGACATTCGGAAAGACGACCCAGAATGATGAGTATGGTATATCGTATCCATATTCAGCCTCAAACTTCTCGTGTAAGCTTTTTTTCAGCTTGCTGTCAGCTCACTCACGTTTTTGTTTGTTCATCTTCCTAGTTATGCAATCCTTCTTTCCTGGTTTTAAACGAGAAACATCATCGTGTTTAAACTACTTCAGACCTAATCTTCATCATATTTCTTGTTTGGTATTTGGATAACTCATTTATCGCTTCTAGTATTCTATTTCTGGAATCTATTTTATTCAGTCTTTTCCAGTACGATTGGACACAGTTCTTCAACTCACGTATCCCTTTATACTTTTTAATTATTTTTCCCTGACAGTATCATTGCAAAAGCTTTCTTTGACTTTCGAGATCCTCTGTTATTCTTAAACTTAGCAGCGATTTGTGTCTGGAGAGCTGTAGAAAACTCGAAACCTTTTTTAACTTCGGGTGAAACCTTTGCACCCCGAAGAAGGTTTTTGACCTTAACTTTGGGACTGTCCTTGTTCGAATGTTTTTAAAAGTAATTGATAATACTTTTGTTTGTATCTTCTGCTTCTCCTTTTTTTCCTCCGTGAGTACTTAAATTCTCTGCGCACCTTTGATTTGTTCCGTTGCACTCTTTTCCTTCCAGTTCCACTTCTGCCCAACACAGGAGAGACATCTTCTATCGCTTCTGTACACTGATTATCTTCTTTCCTCACTCTCTGGTGAAGTATTGGTTTTAAAGCTATCGTGAATATTCTTCTCTTCACGGCATTTTCTAGTTATTTCAACCCAGGTTTTAATTTGAGGCCTCTTGTCTCTGTCGCTTAGTTGAAAATTACTTTTAATCTTTCCCGCCTCTTTCCATTTATTATATCTTTCACCCTCTCTTCTCTTATAATCTTCATAAAGTACAGGACCAGCTTTAATTTGTTCTCTTCTTTTCCTTTCCGACTCTCTATCTAACTTTCTTATCTTCTGAAGTTCAGATTATTTTTTTCTTCGATGCTTCCGGTTCATTCTGCCTCTTGTTTCTAGTTTCCTCCGTGTTCACATCATGAATTTCCGCATTTTGAGCTGACTTATTCCTAAGTGTTTCTTTGTTCTTTCTCGACGCCATCCTCACAACCAAACTGAACATAAAAGAAATGGGAATTTAAGTTTTCATGCACAATCGAAAAAAGTTAAACATTGAAATAAAGTAAAACTTAGCCATATAAGTTTCTTGGTTGCTTAAATCTGTTGTTTTGCACACTGAATGACCAAGCTATCTCTAAGCAGAATCAATTGAGCTACCGAAAGCTGTCTAATGCAAAAAAAAAAAAAATCAGGCTTGGTCGATATCGAAGACAAAAATCCATATGAGATATGTAGATGGGCAATTTGCATTTTTTTTCAGTGGAGGAGAATATATAAATAAACACTAAAATGATAAAAATAAACATTAGAACAATTATTTTAAGTTATTTGACTCTAAATCCTCTACGGCGTTCACATCCGTGAATTTTTGTCACCTCCATTGTGAACATAATCCATGGAAGTGTTCTTTCGCCTGAACACCTAACCAATGGGACATTCAAGCCATATTTTTTTTTTTCAACTAAAAATTTACTCTATGCATTACTTTTGCAAATAAAATTTCAAAAGTTGAAGATGGCATGGAGGTGACAGCTAATAAAAGTACGCTTGCGTTTTTAGCATGTTCTGACTCCATAGAAACATAGGTAAAGGTTAATGATATAAACAAAACTTCCTGCATTAATAACGTCGTGCTTGAGATTGTCTAGAAACAAGAAAGAAGTATGGGCTGTGTTTTGGTAAATATTAGCCATAACTTATACTTCATTCCATGGAGGTGACAAAAAACTTGGATACAAAATTTATGTAATTGTGGGATTATTACAAAATATTTTTTTTGTTATTGCATATAGATATTCTGAAGAAATTTAAGTTTCTAGATATGAAAAGTGTTTTAAAAAAAATAAATATTTATGTTGTTTTCGTACTTATTACAACCCTGGAACCTAGTCAAAACGTGGTTGGATACATTCCATGGAGGTGACACCTGATGTAAGCCAAGGTAATGTGCGTCACAGTAGAATGATTATATCTGTACCACCATTGATGTTTTGTTATAAGAATCACGGACAGTGGTTCTAGTCCCATATCGGTGGGCCAGAATAATGTGCTGGAAGGACATCTGTGAGGCAATGTCGCGCCCCTTTCAAGGGACGCGACCCACCTATTAACCACCCTCTCGGGTCTCCTCCCAGCTCTCATCTACCCTCACTTGGACACACCGGTATTCATAACAATCCTTGCAAATAAATGCAAATAAGGAAAGCATGAGAATTCAATTGTAATATTGATTATTGTATTTTATTGCTAAAGGAATCTATTTCATATTGTACTGGCGATTGAGCGAAGCAACAAATCTTTCATAATTTGGTGTTTGATGGAAAAGTTCAGAGAAGATAACAAACAGGGACAAGAGTACATCAACCAAAACCTCAGCGGACTTCGGTCACACGCGCGAGCAAATTTCTTCATAGAAACTAAGAAATCACGCGCTGCGGCCTTGCACAAACCAGTTATAACAACTTTGTGCAAGCCCGTACGCACGTATACCACACATGTTGCAAAACGTGAGCTATTGGTAAAAGAGAATTATTATATACTTCACACCCGGGCTTGGCTCTTCACTTCCAGTATAAGTGGCATCCAAGATACACTACCTGCAAGTCCGTGGGCTGTTACATTATTACTTTGCTACACTGTTTCAGTTAGTCTGTCTGGCTGTCCGTTTGCCTTGCTGTTCGTTTATCCAGCATTTCGTCTGTCTTTTAACGTAACAGCACTTGTCTTGATACTAGCGAGAATCTAGAGACGAGCTTTCTATTGCAAGCTATTGGCTGCTAAATTCTTAACGCCAACCTAATTCGAACTGAAAGCGCTCGCTCTCTATATTACCAAGAGCTCACAACTTTCATCTCAACTTCTTGTAAATAGTGTTAATGTGCATCTGTAAACTGTGGGAACTTAGTGGTGTCAATAAACGTATGTGCTACAAAATTACTTGCTGTCGACTGCTTCTTTCTACAAGCTTAGATACCAGGGACGTTCTCTCCTAGGTCTACGCGGATGCTGAACCTGCGACCGTCAAATAGCCTCCGAAGATTGACCGCCGAAGCCCGCCTGCTACACCAGTATTCTGCTATATCAGGCGAGCTTTGATCCGCTACAATAACCTAACCTAAGCTAACGTACCCAAGAAAATTTGCAAAGAAAATAATGAAAAAAAAAAAAGTTTAAAAATCTTATAAATTTATATTGGCCCCCGATATGGAATTCTATCCCGGACAGTATGTCAAGTGAACGACAGCGAACGCAGACGGGTTAGATATTTTTTTAAAAAAAAATGTTATGCAATCACTTTTAACAGACACCACATGCGATTGCTCCCTTTATGGTTCCAAATGGAAGTATACGAAAGAGAGGCCGTGTTTTCTTGTGTGTGCAGGACTACATATCAACAGTGTATTTGAGGGTTTGAACGATGAAATTTTGCCAATAGAATTATGCAAATAAAACAAGACTTGTGGTGTAATGAGTATTTTTGTAGAATACAGATCTTTGAAGATGTGATAAAATAGTCTTGGTTCTGCAGCTTAGGGCACAGAAACCTACACTCACTTAGATTAACAGCATTTGTCTGCAAAGGACTCTGTACTGTTTATATGCTAAATTGATGATCATGAGTGCAAGGGTCACCGATCAAGAAAACCTATACTACTATTCGTTTAGAACATTGTACCTTATTTCTAAAAGTGCATATTTTTCCAACTAACAATATACAGAATGAGCCATTTTCGCAACATTTTAACCCGTTTGCAAAGAAACAGCTAAATATTTTGCGCATCGTACTCATTATGCCGCAAACTTTGCCGCATCACGATCTTTCAGCAAAATTTCGATTTAGAGTCACTAAAAATAATTGTTGCCTATTACAAAGTTACTGAAATATTTATTTCTTTAACTACTTTACAAGTACAATGACAGAAATATTATACCTCTAAACGACCTACAAGCATTGTTACATACCCAAAAACTTACTCTCACGTTACCTCCAATCCAAAACGCACACTTTCAGCTCTACACCATTTTTTTTTCATCACAAACTTTTCATTTTATAACCAGAATAAACGATCAAATATTATTTGTATCGAACGTAACCACCAATGAATTTGCTCAAAATGTTATAAAAGGAAAACATGGAATTTATCACAATCGGAATAATGTGGAAGAATAGAATATTTAGGTGAAAATTTTCCTCATATGCGCGTAACTTATAGCTAAGCAAATAATTTTCAGCCGTTTTCATAACCTTTTTTTGGACAAGGGCCAGCGGGCAGAATCATGACGTCACAGTACTCTCGCTAGCGTAAAGAATCTTGGAGTTAATAAGGTCCAATTTACATCAAAACTTGCTTTGCGTGTCATTTGGGTGAATAATCAATTGAAACAGGTGTCACACTTACATTACAATGAAACATGAACTAAAACAAGTGTTTCAAATGGCATATGGTAAGTCTACATTAGGCCTTGTTGATCAACATGTTTGTGCGCGCGAGGATTATCTAAAGACCGTGACAATTTATAAACGTATCCGGTATAAGTGGAGTGAAAATTAAAGATTGTCACGGTCTTTAGATAATCCTCGCGCACACAAACATGTTGATCAACAAGACCTAATGTAGACTTACCATTAGATAACCCTCACACAAACATGTTGATCAACAAGGCCTAATGTAGACTTACCATTACTTAGCAGAAGTAAATTTATTGTCTGCTGCTTTCAATCAATAAAGTTTAACTGAAAGTAAGATTGCATACATTTTGTGTACATCAATCAAGATTATTGAACTTCGGAATAAGTAATATAAGTTAGCATTTGCCGATTAAAATTTATCTCGTGCTCTCTACAGCAATCACAGACAGAAATAACAACTGATAAAATAAGAATTGTTTTAAATATATTTTTACCGTTGATATTTGTATTTATGTGTAACTTTGTTCCTGTACTGTATTAACGCATGAGTTGTTCTTTGTGTAGCTTTCTATTTGCGAGGATACTTGTATATTCTCCTTCATACGTTTCTTTATTAAGAAATAATTACTGGTAATTATCTTTCTTTTTTTGATGGGGTAACTATTCGAATCTAACAATGATAAACTCATATATATTCGTTAGAGTAAAAAATATTTCCATTTACAATAACTTATTCACATATAACGTTAATGCTTAATTGGATAAAGTTCATTTCGTGCTTAGGGGGTTAAAGGGTTATCGCCACCTTTGATTATCAAATTTATACTGGATAAAATGAGATTTGATCGAAGTTTACACTAGATAAAATGGCACGTATACCCTTCAGCCAAATCCTGGGTCTGCGTGTATATATAGAATATATATATATATCCATCAATAACACCGATTCTTGCCCCCCCCCCCCCACCAAAAAAAACGAAAATTTGTTGTGGTTGCGCTGCTGCTCCCCACCTTGTGAAGATTTCAAATGAGGAATCTTTATTGAATACCAGGTCACAGGAATATCCAATGTGCAAGAGAAATCGGCCTTTGCGGCAACAGTTCAATGGTAGAACACCGCTGGCATGCAACTGGAGGTCCCGACTTCGATTCCTGGTCACTGCATTGACCTTGTTTTTCTTTCTACATATAGTTAGTTTCAGGAAATCTGTAGGGGTAGCGGGGCAAAGTGAATATATTGAGGCAAAACGAATAATGAATTTACAACCTTTTAATAAGGGATGGCAGCAAAATTTATTTGTGGCTTGTGACGTCACTAGTGAAGGAACAAAGGGTAGTCGAGAGTAAACGCCTGTGTGTTATTGCACAACAAAGAAAAGAAAAGAAAATATATGGTTCCGAAAAAATGTCAATGTGTTTATAGTATTTTCATTTATTTTTTTTCCTGAACGCATGATGAACGAATAATGTGTGACCTCAGCTTTATTTCCATACTTCAAAGTAATTGCAACTATGACTTAAATAGAGAATAGAGTCTTTTTCTAGGTGGCAGCTTGGGCCAAAGTGAAAAATTCTTTGCGAGGAAAAGCGAATAGTGATGTTCTTATGTGGTAAAATGTCTTTGCTTTTACGTTCATTTTTATTATGTAACGCACCCACGTATTTGTATCTTTTCTAGTTGAATAATAATTTTGTTAAAGTCGTTCTATATTTTGAATTTGAGGCTATAATTTATCTTTTGTGTATTTGTGTTTAATCGAGAAGGTCAGAACCTTTGTGGGTAAGTTTATGTTGATTCATTTTGTTCCACTGCTGCGAATAAATTGTGTTGTCTGAGAATTTTAATAAAATTATTTGTATATAGATTTCGTTCGCCTTTCTTGTGCTGCCAGTTGGAAGTTGAATTGTCAGATAATTACGTTTACTTTATTGTACATACTTTTAGTTGCTGTTAAAGTTGAGTGATCCACTTTACCCTCTTCCCTTGCTCTATGGAAACTGGATGTGAATGCTTCGTACATAAGACACAAACAGGACTTTCCTAAGTCAGCACACGAGGCAAAATCGTAGATGGTACCTATCAACTAGGTGCTGGCCGAGTCCTCGCCACATTCTTTCCGCTACTCTATCTCGGACTGACTCAAAGATGCTTAAAGGTCGTAAATAGCAATTTATATTCAACAAATGCCCAGTAGCAGAGTTTAACTTTTGCAGTTACGAAATTTACTTTGTGATAATTCTCAATTTACAGAATTTTGCAACTACTCCAACTGAACGAGCGTGGAAAGAGTTATTTTGTAACATCTCATAATAGTCGAGAAAATAAGGCACGTTAATGACACAAACTCTTTAAGAAATTGTCTTTTTTGTATTATTGTCAGTGTGCAACAAATGACTCGAGAATCAGAAAGTAATTCTCCCTTTTCTCTTTACGCTTTTTAATATGCAATTTCTATACCCTATTTTTCATTAGTCAAATGCTCGGGAAAAAGTGTGTGGGGGGGGGGACAACTGTCTCCCTCGGCCCCTCTAATCGCCGCCTATGCGCACGGCGATAAGAAGTGTATAAAATGAAGTTAGAACGAAAAAATGGGCCCACTTTGGATTAGACTGGAAGTGCAAAAACGAGTTTAAATATTTGCTCTGGCGTCTATCTTTCGACACTAAGCAGTCACTCCAGTATCGTGACGTAGAGCTCGAGGGTCTGTAACGTAGTGGATCGGATCGTCAATATGATTTTTATTTATTTACGGACTTTAGATAAGGGACTTAATACAACATTGGGTCGAAGTGATTACAAAAATGTAGAAATGCATTTATTTTTCTCCAAAGCATGCTTCTCAATTCTGCTTCGTGATTAGTGTTTTTCATCTGCACTAGTTGGCAACTCTAGTTGTGTAGCGCGCGGAAAGGAAGGAACAAAAGAATTGACCAGCAGTCTCAACCAAGAAAACAAAATTGGCGAATACACAGTATACATACACGCTTTCTCTCTTCTCTTTCTCTCTCACTCACTCACTCACACACACACACACACACACACACACACAGAGAGAGAGAGAGAGAGAGAGAGAGAGAGAGAGAGGAGGAATGAAACTGCAAGAGCATAGGCAAGCAGACGAATTTTGCAGCTTGTGAGGATGGACCACCTTCCGGATGCAATGAAAAGCTGTTTCCATCTCCTCACCTACTAAAGCTGGGGAGAAAAGAGTATTGACTTGATCGTTGCAACGCACCATCTCTATGGAGTTCGCTATGAGAAAAGCCATTTAAACATGCAGCTGAGAGAGAACCTTTGTAGTAAATTAGGCTTTCAAAGGGTTGCGGTAAAATTACACACCAAGTTTAAACTGTGAACTTGTGAAGTATTTTTTTATCTTCGTAAAAGGAAACTATGTTGTTTTTTAACATCGAGGGGTAGAATATTATTACATATTTTATATTTTAGAGTGATTGAAATAAAAATTAAATAATTAAAGAAAACGGTTGTTCCGCAACACGTCAACACTGTCCACCGACCGCCATCGGTATTAATTCGATTTCATTTAGTTTATGAAATGCCGACACGACAGTGGCTTGAATTTATTATAATGACATTAAAAAAGATTAAACAAGTTCGTAGCCGGCGCAGTCTAGCGTTTTCAATCGGCAACGTACCGAGCAAATGCCCAGTAACCGGGTGGGCCAGTATGTGCCTGAATTCATGTACATCTGGAAACATTCTGTCTCATATTGTTTGTTGATTTTCGTTACGTCACGTGGAAGAGACGGAGAAAAGGAGATAGAGAGAGGGGGTCTCTTTACTACACACGATTATGGGATCAGAAGGTGTTAATTGGGTGGCCTAGCTGCACGGCGTTCGCAATCGCATTTTTTTGGTGCGAAGTGTGACATGTTCAGTCATATGGAAAAGGAATTTCCACTCAAGCACGGATTCAAGGTTTAATTTCATAAATAAATTAAAAAACTAACATAAAATTCTGATTAAAACATTTCTGAAAAAGAAGCTCAATATTTGCAGAAATAAGGGAAAGAAATTGAGCAAGAAAATGATATTTCATTGGTCGGCGTCACAGGTGCCCAGAGTCGACGACGTCCGCTATTATTTGACTTGTGATAATAGTGTTGCAAGTTGAAAGACTGGAAGATAATAAATACAACTGTATTTACTTTACATGAAACATCTGTTAAAAAGTGGTCTATTCGTTTATAAGAGAAACACGCCATGCATGGACGTTGGATTTTTGAAAGCTATTCCAGGAATTTAACAACGAAGGAAACTCTCGCTTTACATTAAAGCTTGCGATTTGGGTGAGTAGCCAATTGAAACGCCTGTTTTATTGCGTGTTGTATTGTAAGCTAAGTGAGTCGCGTGTTTCAATTGGCTATTCACCCAAATCGCACGCAAATCAAGCAACGCAAGCTTTCATGAAAAACAGCCCTCATGGTTACAGAATTCTTCGCTAGAAGTGACATTTACTGTGGAGAAGCAATTAAGGGAAGAACGACGAAAGGGGGCACTCTCCTCCCCACTTTGCCGTGCCTTCTACAGGCATTGTTTCTGGCGAAACGCCTGTTATGCAAATAAATGTAAGATAGAGATGACGCACACTACGCCAAAAGAGAAGTTGACTCTCGCGCATGATGTAACTAATATGAATATGTTTATAAATAACAATGGTCAATCTTCTATATGATAAATTTGATACCAAGGAGGACTTGACTGTACCGTAGTGTGAGTGTCGCAGTGGTTTTCCACTCGTAACAGGTTATCGGATTAATATTTTTGCTGTAGGAGCATTAATACTTCAAAATTAATTACAAATAAAATTATGCCTGTCTCATACTATTGTCAGGGCTCGAAATTAGTGGTGGTCCACTGGTCGTCGACCAGTAAAGTTTCCAACGGCCAGTAATTTCAAAAATGTCAGTGGTCCTATGGGCCAATGCCTTCTAAAGTTCCAATATATAAATAAACATACCTGTATTTAACATTTTATCGAATTACTTTGTCAAAAACAAAAAACTAAATGTATATAATCGCAGAATCTTAGGAACTCGCATATCAGCTGATCAATACCTCTGCCGCAAGTGCCGGAAACAGGAAACGTAACTCGTATGCAACACGGATACGCCGTTTTATCACTGAATTCACATTGTGTAATTATGATGTTGCTCCGGCAGTATTTTTCTTTATAGATAAAGGAGAAAAAACAGATGCCCCAATATTTCTCCCTACAGCGGCCCCAGATTCCCAGCAGATTCTTCCTAAGAAGATATTTAGTCAGGGCTCGAAATGGTAATTTTCACTAAACAGAATGGCGGCGCTCCGCTTCATTTCGAGCACTGTATTTAGTGTAATAAAGACAAAGTAAGTGTTCAGACATCAGGCATTCCTATTTGTTAAACGTGATCTTGTTTGCTTTAACATAAAATTTTGACATGGTTATAATTATTCCTTCCTATCTGGTATCCTTTTTAACCCTGTAGCCTAAATTAATATAATAAATTTGACTAAAAACTTACACTGATTCTAATTATTTATAGATCTTGAAAAGGGCCAGTAAGATTTTTGTAGGACCAGTGAAGAAAAAATGTTAAAATCGGGCCTGAGTACAGTTCTCAAACAAAAAGTCTACACGAAAGCAGTTTTAGTACAAACCTAATTTATTTGCAATTCTTTATAGAGACTTTACAAGTCTACCCGAATCGTTCACAAGGTGAAAGTTAGGTTAGATTATGTTCGATTAGCATAACTTAGTTTAAGTAATTTTTAATTAGGCTTAAGGTCTCTAGTCCTTCGAAATCAGATAATGTACTAAACATAGTGATGTCTCGTCCGGGGGAGTATCAAAAGAGCATGCGATTAGGTAAGTTGAAGTTAGGTTAGATTTGTTTCTTTTTTCATACTTTATCAGGCATTGAGAATAGACAATACCTGATTTAATACATTG
>JAGDQP010002635.1:50355-102295 GCA_022664845.1 Lepisma saccharinum | reverse complement strand
TTTGAACTCGGGATTTAACAATTACATTCGGTCATACCCTAGGCACAATCTCGGAACCAGAAACACACTTCGAAACTACATACTACTGTATTTGTTATTTATGGCCATTACGTATCTGAAGGTCCGGTCGGGATAGATAAAAGCCCACGATTTGGAAAGCAACGGCCCTGGCCTTACAGAATGTATCTCAACATTTGTCTGGCGAGAATGACCTACACCAGTGAAACTTTCCGTCACGATGTTCGGTCGCAGTAGGGTTCGGACACATATACCGCGTGGAATGCAGACACACAAAGTGCTTCATTCATTTTGCATGTCACTCAATGACGTTCTCTGTTAATGCAGATAGCGTACATCGCAAACACAAATACCACATGCCTGTCTTGAATTATATGTGTGACTTTTTTTCATAGTATGTACTTAGGACGTTCTACTGTAAATGTGTTTCAGGTACATCCAGTAGAGTTGCAGAAAGAAAAGAGTTTAGCTGCATAGTTTGAATGGATGATAGTTGTTACCCGAGCAACCCAGGGTGGTTTGGTAACAAACTTTGATTATTATGTAACATGAATATTGTCCAGTTACATTTTGCATAATGATTCTCGGCTTAATACTACTAGTATCATTTGTTACTCACACAGATCAATAATAAGACTACGTTTTGTACTGCTTTTGCGTGTTTCACATGTACGTAAAACCCTCAGCAAACCAACTACTTTCATGTCACATTTCAAAAACGTTATACACTTGCAACTTGTTTACTGGTAGTTATGTAACCATTCATCTCAACCCCACAATTCGCCATCTCTTTGATTCTGTTTGCACTATCGAAGTGGCACAGACGAATTCTACTTTAATATTACATACTCTTTCCTTTCCAGCTCATTTTCACCGATTTTTTTTGCAAACATAAGCGGGAATCCCTCACTTCCTTTGGGAAATCCCTTACGCAATTGTTCTGGAGTTTTGATTTTGATATTTTTGGATACAACGCATATGTCTTCCTTTATGAAATTCCACGCCGCCTGTGTCACGGCCATTCGTCTTTGTGCTATAGCGTTTCAAAGTTCCGTGCCGCCAAATTTCCCACGCCCATAACTCCAAAAAGGACGCCGCTTTGGGATTTGTGTCCATATAGTTTTTTGTTTGTATTGATGTCTAATTTCAACTCCCAAACGCTGTCATAGGAATTATGGAACACCCTGTCTATATTATATTATTTCCTGATTGACCTTGATTGAATGAGTTGGCTGAGGAAGAACTTGATTCAGCCTAAATGATACGGGATCAGTTATATTCTTCTTGCTTGACTAAGAGTGTATTTTTGATAGAGTATCATATATATATATATATATATATATTTGGCCATGTGCATTGGTTTTATTAGATATTATTTTTCCTGTTTTTCTATTTGTAGAATTTGGCCAGGTATAAATCTCTATGCATATGTTTTATTTAATTGGGATTTCAGTTGGGTTATTATGTAATACTATTTGTTGTATACCAGGTGCATAAGCTAAAATCCGCTGTTTTGTAGTCAGCAAAATACATGGTGTGTTCATAGAAAGCACAAAGCAAGTTATTCAAAGTACTTTCCCTAGCTAGCTACATATTTTGCCCACCTATCGGGCAACTTGTGGATACCACGCCAAAAAAAAGTCCTGTTCTTTCGATGCAACCCACTCATCAAGCCATTTTCGGACGTCTGCATACGAATCGAAGTGCTGCTCAGCGAGGGCGTGGCCCATCGACGCACACATATGGTAGTCTGTAGGGGACAGGTCTGGTGAATAAGCGGGATGGGGTAGCACCTCTCACTTCAGTGTCTCCAAGTAGTATTGGACCACTTTTGACGTGTGCGATGGGGCGTTGTCGTGGAGGAATATCAGCTTGTCATGTCTTTGTTGGTACTCCGGCCTTTTATCACACAGAGAACGTTGCACGTTGATCAGTTGTTGGTGGTAGCAGTGCGCATTGACAGTTTGACCCTGTTGCAACAGCTCAAAGTAGACGATACCCTGTTGATCCCACCAAACACACAGCATCGTCTTCCGTCCGAAGCGATTTGGTCTCGAGGAAGATGTTGATGGTTGACCTGGAACAACCCACGATTTCTGGCGTTTCGGATTCGCGAATTATATACACATTGCTTCGCAAGTCACAATCCGATGCAGGAACGACTTTCTTCTTTGGCGAGAGAAATTTCGCATGTGTGTTGGTATCTCTTCAGCTGCCGATCGGTCAATTCATGCGGCACCCATTTTCCGATCTTCTGAACCTTTCCCATGGCACGTAGATACATGGAAATGGCTACTTCAGTAACGCTCGGCAAGCATTTGTTGCGATTGGGTATCGTGCTCTTCCAACAGCGTCTGCAATTTATGGTCCTCAAACTTCGTGGGCCAATTTTCACGCTTCTTGTCACTCAGTTCAAAATTGCCGTCTTTAAACCTACGAAACCAATCTCGGAATGTTGTTTCCGATAAAGAACTGTCACCATATGCCTCCACAAGCATTCGATGCACATCGGCAGCAATTTTTTGAAATGGAAGCAGAAAAGCAGAGCTTAATTAATGCATATGCTCTTTTTCTGGCACAAAACTAGCCATGCTTACCAATGGCACACTGTGTGTTGTTGTCTGCACTTGCTGATTATGTGCACTGAATCGTGTTGCCAGAGGTCCAACTCATCCACACAATAGGTCTCGCGTGCTCATGGTAGCTTCATACGCTCACGAACGCTATCTATGGGCAAACAGCGAATTTGAGCTTATACACCTGGTACTTTTTTTGGATGTACTTTGATATGAAAAGGTGTATTATTATGTTGATGTTATGAGAACGTGTATGGTTACGCCAATTTCTAGAACATAAATCTGTTATTTATATTCCCCGGGAGGGTTAGTTTATAATGTTATGAGCAATGGGTTAGTGCTATTTTATTGTTTGTGATATATATGTATAGTAGTTAGCAAACCTGCTCATGAGTATTCTTGTTTGACTCTCGTAGTCGGTTTTCTAATTCCTGATTGGTGGTTTTGTTTTTACGATCTTGGACGGGATTTGATGTCGTTTATACATCAGATCGTGTTCAACTTCGGTAGGCGTGAGTTGTGTTGGGTCAATACGTGACTACATGTTTTCCTGATTTTTATGTGATTGTGTAAATGGTTACTTTGAAGGATGGAAGCGCCATGTGTTATTGAATCCAGAAATTTCAAGTTAAATAAAGTTGCGTATTTATGGACGTTCCATGTCGAGGTTGAATATTCTGGTTGGTGGTCATTTTGTGAAGAATGGTGTGACGGGACACGGAAGCCTCAGTCCTGCAACTCTGATATAGCCTATTTCCTTAAAATTGGTTTTGATACAGGTTTCATAATGAGTAAGAAATTACTTGTTATACTTGTGATTTCTGAAGTATTGCTTGTTTCGGTCTGTGACGAACTTAGATTTTGAAACTGTTTGGCCACGTGGTGCCAAAGTTGAGAAGTGGTTCAATTCAGAATTTCATTATCGTTCATTACTATTTTCATTTTTTGCTTTGTATTTATCGTATGTTATACTTATCTGCCAATTACTTAATATTGTAATAAAACTAAAATTTCAAAAAAAGTAAACTTTATAATTGCAAAGCTCATCCGCTGTTTTTTACCATAGGTTGTAAGCTCACAGTAACAGGCTTTGGGTTTTTCGGTTTCCTCTCGCTTGTCATCTTAGGCATAGAGATTAGAATTCCAGTTGCTTATTTTTGTGCCTTTGCTTGTTGGCTTGTTAAGAAAAACTCCAAGGACAGGAATCATTCTCAGGTTTTGCGATGTCGAGTGAGTGGGGGCGGGAAGTCTCAAAACCTCAATAGTTGGTTTAACGTTACAAGTGCCAATACAATAATTAGTGTTCTTTTTAAGCGAAACGGACTTTTTCAACATAAACAAAAGAACATTAGTCAATAACACCTTCGGTTCCCATACATGATAATATGTAAAGGAGTGTTCACAGTGCAACAAGGTATTCAAGCATGCTAAGCCATTTCGTAAACCTATCAAACTTCCTCGACTCTCAACCAATTAAAATACTTGATCTGAAAGTTTGCCAGAACATAAGGGAAGAGTTTAAAATAATTGGCATTTTAGGAACATACACTTATACTTTTTTATTCAAAGCCCGGACATCTCAAACACTCTGCTGACTGTGAAACATTCATCAGCTTTATTAACTTATGTGTATTTGGCTTTTCTAACGAAAATAATTATAAATTTAAGGCAAACTTACGATAACACCTTGTGCATATTGTGATTGTTGTGGTGGATAAGTTGGTTGTCCAGCAGGATAGGTTTGTCCTGAAGAATAGGTTTGTCCAGGGGAATATCTTTGGTCAACATTATACTGATACGTTTGTCCACCAGGAGACGTTTGTCGTGGAGGATAATATGGCCCATAAGTTTGTCCTGGATAAGACGGTGGTCGAGGAGGATATGATTGTCCTGCAGGGTAATATTGACCTCTGGGGTACTGTTGGCCATAGTATTGGGGTCTATAATATTGGGGTCCATAGTATTGCGGTCTATAATATTGCGGTCCGTAAGGTTGTCCATAAATCGGATTTCCAGGATGAAGATTTGTCGAATATGGAAGTTGTGAGCTCTGTGTGCCATCCTAAAGAGAGAAAATATGAAAAATGTTACAAACTTTATATACTAATGCTACATGACTTTCAATTAAACAACTCATGGCTGATATGGCTATACCAAATATCTTGGATGCAACTGCAAGAAATATATATTGCAGTTGCTTCTAAATTTATTGCTAGCAAAGTATTAAATCACAAGGTATATAAAAGTTAATGATGCATTGTGCTTGAACTTCAAAAGCTAGTTTCTCTGTAAAACAGAAAAAGGAATATGTTTACAAATTTACAATGAAAGAGTAATGTACGTTCGAACCCTGTCCACAACAAACTTCACTTATGTGATCTTTTGCAATATTTTACTCCCAAGTAGTCGATACTTGACAATTCAAAATGTAATAAGACTTTCCTTACACGAACACTACGTGTAGCTTAATATCACTGTAAAATCAATCGAAGCAATAGCTTTGGAAGAATAGAAAAATGTAGAAAACTTATTGCGAATATTATGGCGCAGTGAATCGCATAAACTATGTGTTCTCCGTAACAAAGATGCTTAGGACGTCTGAACAGCTTCTGCGTACCTTTGGTGTGAGATCACATTTCCCTGCCGTCATTCAGAGTTTTTGCAAAGTTCTTCCGAAAACATAGGTGTTCCTAACTCTGATTAAATATATACTGCAACTATTCAAAACTATTAGGATTAGTAGTATTCTACTCATTTTCAGATATTTCAACCATACTGCGACTCGTTTAGATTCAAATTCAAACACTTATCAATTCCTATAAATTAGAAATTGTTGCTTGGTAATTTGTGTGAGAAATATATATAAAATGTGTTGCATTTTAGTTTAAACATACTCTTTTCGTTTTTACTAATTTTCCAATAATGAAGAAATAATATGCTCGAACTAGTGACTAATGCCTTTGATTTGCTGAAACCTAACTTAGCTTTCAGTTGCATCAAGTTAAATTAAATCTCTTGGTTTTGTCACGTTCAGCTATATCCAGTACATATACAGTGGTAAAAATATAGGAAAAAGGGAAAAACAGAAAAAAGCATAAAAAAGTAAAAGCTCTTCCGTAAAAAAGATAAAATGAAGTGTATGGGCAGTAACAGCACTATCGCTTATGCCCGTCCCGATAAGTAGCTCTCTCGTAACAGAGACAGTAGCTTCATGCGGGATCATGGATACAGTACAGCCAGGGAGGACGTAAGGAGGTATCGTCACAAAACTTGAAATGGTGCAAAACCGTAGCATAGAATAAGAAACCCAATAGTGTGCCCACAATAGACAGAGTGCTTGTGTGAGAGTGTAGGAAAGTGTTGAATTGGAAGAGTGTCATAACAGCATACATCCGCTCGTGCAAAATATCTCACCTAAGATACATGCTATCTGCTCTGCTGGTGGAAAGGTTGTATTTTCCTGGATATAAAGTCATGTTGGTATGCATGGTAATGAACTGGCAGACAAAGCTGCTCGTGAGGCCTCTTTAGGAGCTAATATTGATATTCAACATTTTTCGTTGCAAGACATGTTGATATAATTATAGACTTCTTGCCCGGAATGAATTGCAGCGACGATGGGATGAAGTTGCTGTTAATATGTTGAAAGAAATTTAGATATATGTTGCTCCATGGAAATCGTCTTGCCGAGGTAGTAGGCTTGAAGTACTTTAATGTCGCCTACGTATAGAACACAGTCGCATGACTCACGGATATTTGTTGTAACGTTTGGACCTTCTGCATTGTAATGAATGCGGATGCAGTTTTAATTATTCATCACGTTCTTTCAGATTGTCCTGGATAAAATCATCTCCGACAACTATACAATATCCCAATGATATATTATTAGTGTTAGGGGATGAATATGATGTTTTACGTAGAGTTTTTATGTATATTCTAGAGGCAGGTCTATCATCGTTTATTTGATTTGATTATATCCATTAGCTGTTACATTTTGTGTTGTAATACAGGGTCTGTCTCAAAAGTAATGATAATGGTGCTGTATTTTTAAAAATTAAAGTTAGGTTCAAATACACTTAGAAGGTTTCAAAGTAGTCCCATTTCGAGTCTATACGCAGAGTTCAATATTTCTGCCACTCTCCGTAACAACTCTGGAAGTCTTCAACGGAGACACTATTCAGAGCCCTCGTTACAGCCGCTTGGACGTTTGTGACGGTCCAAAATGGGTTTCTTTCAGGTTAGACATGATGCGAAGGAACAAAAAGAAGCCGCATGAGGCCAGATCTTTGCTGAACGATGGTTGGGAAAGCACTGGAATCTTTTGTAGCCAACAATTATCTCCCCGCCAAAGCAGTGTAGCTCGACGCATTGTCGTGGTGAAGGATCCAGGCATTATCGATCTCTGGGTGGAAACGCATGACCGTTTATCTTAACCGGTCGCGTACCTGGACGTAAAATTCTGCATTTACTGTCTGTCTGGCCCGATTCCGAAGTTGCGGGGAACCAGGAACGTTGTTTGTCCTCGACGTATTCTCTTCCACCCTTGAAAGCCTTATTCCATCGGCAATCTTCAGCAGATGATAGCGCTTCCTTTGAGAACATTCAATTTTTCCCAAGTATCACAGAAATTTTTTGTCGCATAACATTGTTCACGACTATGCAGCATTTCCTCGCGTGACCTGTCACTGACACAGCACCTTACTTGAGAGATCCACAATGTGCGAAAGTTCCGGGGCGACTGGCGTCGGTCTGGCTGTATACGTAACATCCGTTACCATACTCCCAGACCGAGCAATTCCTCTCCCAATGCATCTGGCAGTCGAGAAAAAATCATTCTCAATAGTTTTGGGACAGGCCTTGTATTCTGCTATATTGTGAAGGTTCATTTAAAGCCTTCTCGTTTTCAACTTGTTATGCAAGAAAACCGTATATAAGTTTTTATTAATCTTTATCTTGGTCTTTTACACCACGTAGATATAATGCTGAAAACCTCACAATGCTTTCGCAACTTCAGATTGTATATGATTTTATTGTTTATATGCATCGCGAACAGAGAAGGTAAAAATCAAACAACTGTAATTTGAAGTTAAAGGATTAGGTACTCCAAGCATAAAAGCAGGCTACCGACTTGAAATCTCAAATAGGTTCGAAAAGTTGGGCGACTCGAGAAGAAATAAAGTTGAAATTAATTGTGAAATTGATGTAAGTAAGATGTGGGAGTCAATTTGTGATACAGTAAAGGGTGCATTGAAGAAACGTGTAGGTGAGAACATCAGCATTGGTTTGATGAAGAATGACTTAGGCTTCATTAGGAACGAAAACAGGCAAGACAACGATGACTAAGTAATAAAAGGGAACGAAATACCAACCACTGCAGTAACGCAAAACGCAACACCACACTCGAATTCAGAAATAGAAAGCGAGAATATCTGTCGCAGAAGATTCAGAAGATAGACGAAAACGGCAAGACAATTAACATATGAGATGTGTACAAATTATAAACTGGTAAAGGAAACGTTATCAGCCTAGATTAGGGATGATTAGAAATGAATTATGAAGGTCATCAAGCGGATTCCAATGAAATTTTCGATGTGTGAAAATATTATTTTGACAGAATTCTTAATATACACAACGGGGAAAAGCAGAGGAATTTGAAACCTTCACGGCAACTGTGGATACCAGAAAGTAGTGAGATCGAGGTCAACATACGATATTAATAAAGAAATTTAAATTTTAAAACCAATAGGAATAGACAATATCCCACCCGAATTAATTAAATCAAGAGAAAGGGCACTAATCAAGGAACTTCAGAAATTGATAAGTGCTACATAGAGAAAGGAGAAGCTTCCTAAGGAATGGAACACCTCAATAATTTGACTAGTTTATAAAAGAGTCGGACCGTAATAATTACTGCCGAATGTCATAACTCCCAACATATTACAAAGTACTGGCATGTGCGTAATATCCTGGTAACTCACCTAAGTGTACACGTACATGAAATATTTGGCGATCACCAATGAGGATTTAGAAGAAATAGATTCAAGTTGGACCAAATGTTCAGCTTGAAACAAATCATAAAGAAAAAAGGAAAAACAATGGAATTGTTCACCAGTTACTCATTGACTTTAAGACAGCATATGCCTCTATCAAAAGGGAAAATTACACATTATCCTGGTAAAATTTGGAATTCCGAAAAAGCTCGTTCTAGTGAAGATGTGTCTCACCGAGCCCACAAGAAGAGTACGGATTGGTAATTATATATCAGATAGTTGTGGATTCGCAACGGATTGAAACAAGGTGATAATTTGTTACCATAAATGTTTGCCTTTGCGTTAAAATATGCTATTCTGAAAGTAAAAGAGGAAAAAGGTACTAATATTTAGTGGCTTGAAACAACTGTTCGTATACGCGGATGATCTAGATTTATAACGGACGATACAGATGCCAGAAAAAGTACCACCGATGTCTTAGTAGAAACGTACGATGACATAGGTCTACAGGTAAACATAGAGAAAACAAACACAGAGAATAAAGGAAATATATACATATCAATTAAGAATTAGAACATAAAGAAACTAAACAAATTTAAATACTTGCGAGCATATGTAACAAGCAAACAGGAGGTCACAGAAATAAAAAGTCGGTAGGTATCGGGCAACGCATGTCTGTAGTCAGTCCAGAAACTCCTAACATCGCGATTAATATCAAGACAATTGAAATTGAAAATATACAGAACGCCTGTAATAATTTACGGTTGCGAAAGTAGTAATACGACCCTAGCAGATAAACATAAATCACGTGTGTATGAAACTAAGGTCTTAAGAGAGATATACAGTCCAAAACGGGACGAAATTATTTAGGAATGGAGACTGCATAATAAAGAACTTCACGGACTTTACAACTAACCCGATGTTATAAGAACAATGAAATCGCGACTAAGGTGGGCAGGTCATGTAGCTTGGATGGGAGACAAACGAAGAAAATATTCATTCCATCGTGGTTGGTAAACCGAAGGGAAAGAGACTGTTAGGAAGACCGAGACGATGTTGGGAGGATCATATTATCAGGGATCTTCGGGATATTTGTGATGAAAACTAGCTTGTTCTTTCTCAGGGTAGAATCCCATGGAGAACGTTTGTTACTGCGATGAACTTGCGAGTTCCGTAAACCATAAATAAATATTATTATCATTATCTTAACATATTTGTTTAGACGTGACTATGATAATGGGCGTCCTTGCATGGGGACGGACGTAAGCCATAGTGCTGTTACCGCCTATAAAATTAATTTTTATCTTTATCTTTAGCAAAATTTATAGGAATCTGTGGCCTGGAGAATTATAAACAATCAGGAAGTAGGGCAACCAGACTGAAACTTTGCTGAAGGAGTTAGAATGTAGCCAAGGGTAATTTTCCGTCTAAGGAGACGCTTTCAGAAAACTGGAAATATTCTGTCAAGCTCATGACAGGGCTGTCCACAATCCACGACGACAGACGATGGCCAGTACTTACAGTGGTAGTAGCACTTCGGAAGATGCGCCAGAAGACGACAGAAATTCGAAGTTTCCTTTCTCACAGCAAAAGGACACAAGGTACCCTCCCAAACTATCCGGAATAGCCTGCAGAAAGTGGTCTGTATCCATGGACACCATCAGTCTGTGTCCCATTGAGGACACAACATATTAGGTCCTATAGAAAACTAGGGTGAGGCATATTGTGATGGCAGAAAATCGACTGGAGCTTGGCGCGGTACTCCGATGAGTAGCGCTTTAGTCTCGAAGCAGAAAATGGACTGACATTGCTCTCGTGGGAACGCTAAACCCGTAATTAATCTACTCTTGTGGTGAAAAGTCCCAATACGTTTTCGGTGGATGTATGGCGCCATTCCCAGTAATCGACGTACCGATCTGCAAGTTATACGACGCGGTAGCCTGTGGCAGTCAGCTATGTATATGAGATCCTCAGACCTCATGTTGTCCCTATGACAGCAGTAATTGGTACTTCGTTCACTTTATGGACGAAAATGGCCGTTATCAGAGAGATCAGCTGGAGGATACTATGTTTCAGGAGGCAGGTATGGAAGTATGGTGTAGCCCACGTGCTTCTCGCATTTTAATTCTAACGAACACGTCTAGGATGCAATGGGAAAGTTATTGCGTCAACGCTGGTGCGTTCAAGAAATCCTCAACAGCTGAAAATAGCCCTCCTGGACGACCACCAAAACTCGGATAAACAACCTCATAAATTCCATGTCCATCAGCTGTGCAACGAGGTGTTCGAAGAGACCATACACCTTACGAGCGATAAGTTGTTGCGGTGTACATTTGCGTTTGTACGGTTCTATACGTTCCTTTTGATGTAATGTGTCATTTCCACGTGTATCTACAGCCTCTGGAGCTCTACTTTACTCATTTTCCACATAAGTCACGTGTGTAATTCCATGATTTTTTCTACCTGCAACACCATTCGACTATTTTTAACTGTCCTTTTCTCTGTTTCTTCCTCTAAAATGTTGACCACGGGAGCATATATATGGTTCATCGCGAAAGGGAAGTAACTGCAGTTTTTACTGAGTAAATTACTGAGTTTCTGAGTAAATTGATTTTTAATCTCACACAATGATATTAAATGAGTAACGCTTTAATGCATTTTGTAAATATATTTCAAACTATTTAGAAGACAATTATGCTGCTTTAGAATATATATATATATATATATATATATATATATATATATATATATATAATTCATTACGCTACTGGTGCCAACATTATACGAAATACGGAGTAAATTAAATTTATTAAGTGTATAATATTCAGTAGTATAAAGTATTAACTATTCAGATTGCGTTGATGATAACTACGAAAACGTGTTTCCAGCAATAATATTGTCTTACAGCAGTAGGTGGTCCACTAGGTTGTCCTTCAGCCCTAGAAGAAAAAGGAAATAAACTAAAGAAACAAGAAGGTTGGCATAATGTAACTTACAATAAATTAGTCTAATGTTATGTATCTGCATAAATATGGCTTACAATGAACATTTTCAGTGCTCCTGCCTCGGGGTTTGATAGAACGTATATAGTTAAGAGCCTCTATGTATAATGAAATGGGATGAAGCTATAAAATTCGCAGTCTTATCTAGGGGCAATTAGATGACTGTCAGCTTATCTGATTGCTCTAGTCAAAGGTAAGTAGCAGTCACTTAAAATATTATTTTTTTAAATTGTACTAAATTACTCAGAGCAAAATTGAACATGATGGAAATACGGCAAGTGAAAGAGTAATCAACATTGTGTGTATCAACCAAACATCCGCCATTTTGGTGGCAGCTAAAGCAAGTACAATTTAATTTTAAAAGGCGAGTTATTATCTCAATACCGATGAGAAGGTCTGAACGTCTATTACAATTTTTAAGGTGCTGTTTTCATTTTTGCAATCGTAACCTACTATTATGTATTCTGAACCTTTCGTATCGTATCATGTATTAGAGCATTGCAAGGAACAATTACGCATTGCCTTATAGTTCAATAGTGGTCATTCAAGGTTTACACGATTGTCTGGAAATGTCAGCAAATATAATTGTGTGGCGTGAAGGTTGAAAATCACGGATGTCTTCCAAGAGGCTACCGTCTACCAACCTAAATACCTCGAGAGTCGAAATTTACCTCTGAAACGAAATTTTTATTAGGGGGTATGTTCAAAGAGTCGGAAGAAAAATACAGTCTTCCTTAAAGAATTATAAAAAAAAAATCACGTAAGAATTCTAACTTACAAGTATCCTTCATCAGGTATATTCTGCAAACAATAACTAGAGAAGAACAAGCATCCCTAGTACACCGCACAGGCGTTACAGCGTTCGAACAATGCTTCCTTGTGAATAGAAAATGTAGATTCATGTCATGCTCTCCGTACATTATAGGCACATTAAAAACAAATATAGAATTACATTACTTGTAATCTGTATTATAAATCAATGTACAGTATGACTTCATTATTACTTAATGTTTAATTCAAGCATAAAACCACAAATAAAAAGGTGAATTAAAGCATACGCAAAAATTGTCAGCTCTAAGGAACACTCTTATTTCTCTAATTGTTAAATTTGTCTAATTTTACTTATCATTCTCTAAGGAAATCGTATAATTTTACAATCATCTAGTTGTTCGTGGACATAGTTTAATATGTTGCTTAATACAGTGAGGCCTGCAAAACGAGTAAGATTTATCAAAACCCGTCACAAGAATTTTGAAGGTGTTCATTGCTTATTTCTTGTTCAATGTGTTGTTGTGAGATCTTTCAAACAAAATTCGTGCGTAATGTAATTAAAAAAAAAAACACAGTATCGACATGACCTCTGGTTTTAATTATTTTTAATGCAGACACGATTGATGTGTTAAATATCTTAGTGTTTCGTACACAATGGATGGGATGTCCATTGCTTTTGAAAAATAAGCATATATCACTTCTTTTATACTGTATCATGAAGAACTGTACTTCTTCGAGTGACGCTGACATCGAGTGTGTTAGCGGCACTTACATATATACTGCTAATTTCGGATCTAGCGAACTATAAGCCCGATGCTGATACTTGAACTTGCATTTGAAAGTGCTTTTCCATACCAAGACACAGAAAAAAAATTGATCGGTAGGGCATCCCTGGGACACCCTAGGGCGGTTCGAAAAAATCAAAATATCATATTTTAATATGGACATACAGGCGTATGTGTTATCGTAGTGCAGAAGTTTTATTTACGATTGATTCTATTTGTAATTGAATGGGTTGTTAATTTGTCATTTAATATTTGAGACTTAAATAATGTTTGGATTATCATAAAAACAGGATTTAAATATATCGATTTAACATTGCTTTTATAGTGTTTTTAAAGAGAAAATGAAATGAATTAAAATATTGTTTATGGTTTATAAAAAGAGATAATTGGATGGATAGAAAAACTATTAATAATATGACTTTTGCATGCAAGAATGCTAAATTTTGTTTTACAAGAACTTGATGAATGAATTCTAAGCATATGCGCTAGCCGTTTTTAAGGAATATTGCAGGTGTTCTCATTAAATGATAAAGCAATTTGAAGTTTTCTAATTGTTGAGAAATCGGAATTAATTTTTAGTTATTTACGGATTAGTTGGAAGATCGGATATTATAATGATAAAATCAGAATTATATGAAATGTTGTAGCGTTTGCCAAAAGTTTTGAGTAAAGTGCACGTAAGAAATATTTGTGGATTATCTTACTCCAACTTAATCTATCCTAACTGCGATTTATTATATTGCTCTCGAGGATCTCGTGTAGGACGAGCGAGAAAAGTAAGTGTACGACTCCATTAGGATCGACGGGATTTTCTCAAGGGCCAGAGGGTGAAAGTAAATCTGAGAAGTAGTCATTGCACAGAGAATGCTTCTCTCTCTAGTTCTCTGTAATCATCTCATCTGTAGCTTGCTGTTCATTGTGTTCATTTGTCCCCATCACGGCCCTCTGGCTCTACAGTTCCAACTACGACAGATCATCAATGATAGCACCAACATCTTCCGCAAGAAGTTCCAGGATCACTACCATATGTTCGCTTGACAAAATAGCTAATTTTCGACTAAATCACACGGAAAAATCATCACGATCTCGCTCAACCTCACCAGCAAGAACTTCTACCAACGCAGATAAAAGACAACTTATTCCAATACATCACTCTATATCTCGCTCATCGCATACTACAGGACTACCTCATCGCTCCAGGTCTCGCTCACCATATACGTATTCATCTGCCATAGCCAATTCGAACAAAAAACACCATACCTTAACCGAATATGATCCTGAGCAAGACTTACGCATAGATGATCCGCAGCAACTTCATGCAGACACTGATGGCAAAAAGCAAAAAAAATATTCACTTTCTTACTCACAAATTTGTATCCTAAATTTAGAACAGCAAGCAGCTACTTCGTCAGTTCCTAAAATATGTACTTCGCTCGGTTATCAACGAACTCAAACCTACTAGGAACGGGATTATGATCAAAACCACAGAACGCACGCTTGCACAAACCACTCGCAACAAACATACCTACCTTTGATATATTCGGCAAATCTGAAAACATAACCTGATTAGCTGTTAGACGTATCAAACAGACACCTCCAACACGAAACCCACCAGCAATTTCGGTCGTGATTCGCGGTGTACAACCTATTCTCTTACGAAGAAATGGAAACCGAACTATGCGAAGAACGCCACATCATCAATTGCCTTCGAATCATGTATAACGCAGGACCTACGTACCTTGTTCGCGTACTTACAATCTCAATTGGGCATACGTATATAGAGACGAACCATCGCACTCACCAACTCCGCTTCGCAATATAACGCACATCCTACACTCAAATGCTCAAACCAACCGACATGTGCTCTCTGCTCCGGTTCTCACAACACCAAAGTTTGTCCTAATATACTTCTCCACCAAAATGAAACACATGCAGCGAACAGTATCCAACGTTTAATTATAAATGCAAGGGCAGACCAACACCTGTAACATCGAAACCAGACTTAGTAGTACCAATCCGGACCCATGGAACTTCAACAAAGGCCAGAGAATCCACTGTATCAAATCAACAACCAATCACCATCGAAAAGGTACTTGCCTTCATTAATTTAACATTGCAAAATATTCATCCATTTCAGTGCCACTATATACTCAAACACGTACAATATGCCGCCAGAACAATTCTACAAGTCAGCTTTACAGCCACTTATTCAGGACCATACGCAGGTTTTCATACTACAACTTTTAAAACTGTAGTATAAACATAAACCTACAGTCATTTATACAATCTATCATGGTTTTTGGTTTCGTCTTTATAAATGTCCGATCCTTCACTGCACACAAACCAATTTTCGAGCATGTTTTTCTTGAAGAACAGATTCATTTTATCCTACTTAACGAAACATTTCTTACAAACAAAATACCTGTAAAATATAACGGTGTGCCCTCATTAGGCAAGATAATGCTCTCCCAGCACAACGAACAAACGGAGGAGTTGCCATTGGGGTTTCTCCTACCATTCCGCACCAACTATATTCTACTTCAATTCCACAACTCCTAGAGCATCTAATAACTACATTATATTACAATAGCATCTATATCACTTTAGTCACTATATATAACCGTCTGTGGCATGCCATTCCTCTATCTTTCTTCAATTCATTTCAGATACTATATGATCCTAGAAGATTTCAATATCTAAAGTAGCTCAAACCACGAAAAAGACCAATTTTATTATCACATCTTAACACAAACAACAGGCACCGTGCTTCATACCCTTAAACCGACTAGACCGGAGTACAACACAACCCCAGACGTTGCTATCACTTCCATCAATCTCTCCCATAGCTTCCAGATATCTGTACTAAACCCCTTCAGTAGTGATCAAGCACCAAATAAACCCACCCCTACAAAACCTCAACCAACCCACACCACCACAATTCATCAGATTACGGTTTGATCAGACCAAGTTGAATGACTATTGCACCTTCATTACCAAACAGATGGAAGTCATAAATCCACCAGAAACTGAAGCCGAATTATATTCATCCTTAGACCAAATAACCACTGCAATCCAAACAGCCTGTCAGAAATATATCCCCACCAATAAAGTCACGCCCCATCATCCCACACTCTCTCCGCAATACCTTCCTTTGATCATCCGCTCTCGACAACTTTACAAAGACTAAAAACGCACCGAAACTTTAAATCTCTTCACTTACATAGAAAGCTTCAAAACGCTGTCCACAATTACATAAAATCTTATAAACATTTTAAGCTTTCTGTCTCAACAATGGGTTAGGACATGCTACAAACTCAATGACACAAATCACCCAACTAAATTCTGGAAACGATTTAACGCTGTGGCAGGAAAATACAGTGATACCCCGTACCCCATCATAGACAAAGACAAAGTTTTACACGAAGACAAAGGCAAGGCAAACGCTTTTGCAAACTTATTACAAGACACCTTTACCCCCTCTCCCAACTACTCGACCACATCGTCCAGTTAACAGATTCAAAATAACCTCACCTCACCTCACCCACAGTCTAACCCCAATCATACATTACCGTCTCGTAATTCCCTAACCGCATGTATCAAAATTCTAGATATCACTTCCATCACTAACCACAAACTTAATACTGCACCTGGTATGGATGAAATCACCTATCGTTCCCTGAAAGAGCACCCTAGCCACTTCTGCATTTGGTAGCTCTCATGTACATGCTTATCCTCCGAACTGGTTAATTTCCCTTACACTGGAAAACCTAAAAATACCCTCACCTTCCTTAAACCTAATAAATTACATGAATCAGTATCCTCATACCGCCCAATGTAATTAACACCCACCCTCTAGAACGTATCCTTCTCCGCCGTTTACATGCCCATCTCACCGAACATAACCTACTCCCTCCCCACCAAGCCGGATTCCGACCACACTATAGTATCAACGAACAACTCCTCAGACTGACGACTCTCAGAAGTAATCACTACAACAAATCCCAACCTTCATGTCTAATGTTATTCGATCTGGAGAAGCCTTTCACAAAGCTTAGCCTGAAACGCTCCTTCATAAATTTCTTTCCTTCAAACTTCCAATAGTTTACATAAGATGTATATACAATTCTCTTACGAGCCGTCTCACATGTATTAGCATAAATTCCGCGTTTTTTCATCCTGTGTTTGTACATTCAGGCGTACCTCAAGGCTCAGAATTCTCACCTCTTCTTTAGATACTCTTTGTTACAGATTCATACTCTTTGATACCTCTTCCACCTAATATTCACTTGTTTCAATATGCTGATGATACCGCCTTCCTCTCCCTCTGATCCAACAGATCAATATCCAAATGACAGACGCTATCCAACGCTTTACCGACTGGTGCTCTAAATGGAAATTAAAAATAAGCCTGCATAAAGACACAAGCCATTGCTTTTAATATCCCCACACAAACGCTCACGTGTACACAGCAATCCTAGTCTCCTCTCGATCGCGATTCAGAGCACTCCCATCCTACCATCAAAAACAGTCAGTTATCTTGGTATCACCTTTGATCATCATCTTACCTCTGAGACCATCGCACAGAAAGATTATAATCGACTGAATCTATTCAAATGTTTGACCGGCACCACATGGAGACTTCAATTCAAGACAGTCATCAACACCTACAAAGTCTTTCTCCACTCGGTCCTCACATACGGCTTCACCGCCTGGATGTCAGCAAACTGGTTCTTTTATGAAAAGCTCAACTTAGACCGGCATGCCCTGCGGATCGCATTTCGAATAAAACTACCAAGCCCAACTGCGGAGGTCTACGCACGCACGCGTTTTCCAAATATTATCTAACATATCGAAAAACTACGACTAAAGTACACCCGCCAACGCATTGAACAAAATGACCAGTTATTACTTGACATTACATATCACAGCAGTACAAGCATCGCGCAACATCATAACCCGATCGTCACTCTCACTACTTTTCGCAATGGATCGCTACATCATTCCCCTTGGTCATAATGATCATGACTTAATCTCATCCTTCCATACACCTGTTATTCAGTCATATCGCGCACCTTCATATATAGCACTGTAACACTCGCTTACTAACAGGGTCTATACTATCTCCATCAGTTCAGAGCTATTCCTGAACAGAAGCTAATCTTGCAATTGTTCCACTAACAATTCCCCAATGTTTTTGATCTAAGATTTTGATCTTCTGTAGCTTTGTTTGCCAGAGTGTATACTCTGGATCAAGAACTATAAAGAATTCTGCGGTAAACCCCTGGGAATAGGACAAGAGTATTTTGTTAAAGCTAGCTGTGAGGCATACAGATTGGCATTGAACAGTACAATGACGTCGACAGGTCGTAACAGTTTGGCACCTAGCTGTAGAGGCGCAGTTACAGAGAATGGTAGAAGTATAAGCTGAGATAAAGGTGAGATGATTAGATCTAGGGAGTTATAGAGAACAACACGTTTTCAGGAGGAGAGAACTAGTGTAATAGAATTCAATTGAGAAATGAATATTGGAACTCAGCAGTCAATTCATATGACAGTATGCGAGGGGAAAAAACCTGTACAAAGGCAAAAGAGGAAAAAGAAAGAAGACGAATTGAAAAGGAGAAGGACAAAGGAAAATGGGATGATGTGTCAGAAGATAAATGAAGTCATAAAGAAATGTAAGACGAGTTTACATCAAATGGAGGTAGAAGTGAGTAACCAAGAAAGCGTGTTTTACAATAAGATGTGTAGTGTTTACGAAAAAACTTTTCTAATAATAGTGTATCGGTTGTGACAAAGAGCGTGGTAGACAAGAAGATCCAATTTTTTACTTGGAAGGAGGAGAGAGTGTTTAGAAGAAAGGAAAGACTAAAAGCACAAGCACCTTTTGAAAAGAAATTACAAAAGAAATTGCTGACAGTAGTAGTAGAAAGTGCTAGAATGGTTGAGAAGGTTAAACAAAAGGAAGTATTGGTACAAGATGGAGGTTCTATCCTTAATGGAGGGAACAAAGATTTAAGGTTAGAAGTTGAGAGTCATGTATTGGTGGATGTGAGCCGAGTGACATTAGGAGAAGCTAACGAGAAGTTAGGAGTATTGTTAGAACTGTCCAAGAACGGAGATGTATAATCATTGATGTTAGAGGACAATGTTAAAGTGATCAAATGAAGTAAAAAAGTAGATGGTGATGTTGTAATGTATTCAGTAGTGGATGAATTAAGTGTGAATGATGTTCAACGGGTTGAAGTAAGTTGTGTAAGAGGAATGGTGAAACAAAAGAACATGAGAAATCAATTGAAGAATCAGATGAAAGCTTTGCAGAGATGAAAGAAAAAGAGCAAAGGGCAAAGAAGTCGAAACAAATGGAGACAAAATAATAATAAGAAGATAGTTGCAATGGATGAAAATAACGAAAAAAAACATAGTAAATAAGAAAGATAGTGTAAAGGGGAAAAGAGTTGTAGGTATAAAGTAAAAAGGAGAGAATCGTAGTTGTGGTCATGGAAGTAAATGTAAGTGTAGGAATTATCCTAATAATAGAATATCAAAGCAGAATATTTTTGTAATTTTATATACAACTAATTCACCTCATTTGAAGTTTGATTTGTGGGAAAACGTCAGGAAGGAGAAATGAATGATGAGGTGTATTATCAAGATCATGGTGGAAAGATTCATGAGATTGTAAGCCCGCATTTGAATCTTGTCCCGGATTATCCATCCAATAGTTTTGGTATAAATTATCGGATGAGTTTGGAACCTAAAATCAGGAGGGTGCGATATGAGAGTAATTTTTATCAGAGAACCACAAGACCAAAGTAAGGATGAAGAGTAAGTAGATGGAGAAAGTATATAAGAACTGGGTTAAGAGGAAGGTGAAAGTGAAGAGTAAGGTTTGCACGCTATGGGAAGAAATAATGCTGAGGCGTATAAAAGAACGAGAAAACGGCGAGTGGCAAAGAAAGATGATTACGCAAGCTATTGTTAATAAAAATGGATTGGCACCGAAGAGGAAAAAGAGATTTGAGCTATGTGATGGAAGAAGAAAACATAATTTCAGATATTACTACTCTTCGATTTGAACTTACACTGAGAAGGACGATTATACATGGAATCCGATTTGAAAAGAGCAAAGGACAAAGAAGTCGAAAGAAATGGACACAAAAGAATAATAATAAGATACTAATATGCGAGAAATCTGATGTACGAGATGGAACGAAATATAGGTTACTGTTAATTGGAGATGAGGTGTACTATTATGAATAATGAAATATAAATTTTAATGAGAGAGAATTATATGCATAATTGATGATAAAATTAATGAAAGATTTTATAGCTTAATGACATGAAGGTTGAATGAATATATAGTTTGTATGACAAGTTTATTTATATAGATAAGGATTCTGAATATTATTATTATGGAATGAAATTAATTTCTTCGAATATCTTCATGAATTACGGATGGATGAGTAATGAAGACATACTAAAGGACTGATATCAATTGAATAATTAAAGCATATAATTTACTATTGAAGGAAAGATTATTACTGATGACACAAGATGTGTTAGAACAATGATAGAATTATAATTTAACTGAGGAGTAAAGAACGAGAAAAAACAATTTAAGGATAATCGTTTTTGTTTTGTTATTTTTCTTCTTTGTTGGGGCATTATGCTGTTGACTACGTGTACAGATATATATGTGTTATCGTAGTGCGGAAGTTTTATTTTCGATTAATTTAATTTGCAATTGAATCGGTTGGTAAATTGTTATTTAATATTTTAGATTCAATTAATGTTTACATTGTTAAAACATAATTTAAATATGTCGATTTAATATTGCTCTTATATTGTTGTTAAAGATAAAGTGAAATGAATTTAAATGTGATTTATGGTTTATAAAAAGAGATAATTCAATGGATAGAACAACTATTATTAATATAACGTTTGCATGCAAGAATGGTCAGCTTTTTATTACAAGTACTTGATGAATGGTGGCTGAATTGTTAAGCTCATGTGCTGGCCGTTTTTGAGGAATATTGCATTTGTCCTCCGTAAATGATAAGGCGATTGAAGTTTTCTAATTGTTGATAAATTGGAAATAATATTTAGTTATTTATGGTTTAGTTGGAAGATCGGATATTATAATGATAAAATCAGTATTATACGGTTGTATTATATAGTTGTACCGTTTGTTAAAAGTTTTCTGTAAAGTGCATTAAAGAGATATATGTGTGTTATCTTACTGGAATTTTGCAATATAATAGAATATTAGCGTTCATTCGGTTGCTTCATTCGCCTACAAAGGCTAAACTAAGATTTTGATCTTCGGTAACTTTGTTTGCCAGAGTCCATACCCTTGATCACTATAGTTCACTATTTCACTATATTCCATTATAAACCATAATAATGTTGCTGGTGTAAGAGGAGATGTTCATTTTGTTGTTTGCAATATTGTATTGTCTCAAATTTCACTTTAGTTTTGAAATGAAACCGTTGTATTTTAGTTGTATACCGGGATTGAGTAATATAATAGTTCCACATATTAGTAACTAAAAGTTCGTAATCCGGTTGTTGACATATGTGCTCAGTACATCGCTAAACCGGGGAGATATATAAGTGAGTTTAAATGTCACTACGTAATTTCATAAACATAAACTTATGGTCAGAAAAGGGGAGACACTCTAAATGGACACTTTGTATATAATTTCTTAAGAGGGAGGAAACATATTTCAGATCGATACGTGAAGATCCCTGAGAGTAGTAATAAGTAGCTCCCATGTCAAAAATGCAGTGTTTCCCACACGTCAAGTAGTTGAAATTCTGTATAAATTTTGCTCAGCGCAACGCTAATACTGGAACCGGATGTACTATCTTTTAAATTTCAGGTTGCATTCATGTCCCCTAGCTAGGGTTGCCAACCAGCCGGTATTCTACCGGCCAGGCCGGAAATTTTAGTATTTTTTTTCTATTGGGCCGGTGACTGGTACTATGCTTTCACCGTCACTATTGAGACCGGTAATTTTCTGAGCATTACTTGACCGCCTTACGCGTGGCTTTCATAGAGATTTTGCGGCTACCTATAAAAAAAACTAAAATCTCGGAGTCAACCTTTATTTTCATAATAGAACACCTTCCCATCGTTTATTCTATTATCGCTTATTAAGGAGATACAATTAATGTACTTTGTCTAGTGTATAGTACTTTTTTCGATTTACATCTAGAACAACAGCGCATGATATAAAATATTACCCTACGTATATAAACCTAGTGCTTTTATAGAACTGAAATACTAAACTATGCTGGAGAAGGATAGCGTATTAAACATTTCTTAAGTTCTTTCGAAACACTTATTAATATTTCCTTTTATTATTATTATTATTATTCAGAGGTAGGGATGCCGAGCCGGTATTTTTACCGATAGAGCTGAAAATTGTAGCAATTTTGTGATTAAAATCTGTGGCCGATACAGGAGTCTCACCGACCTAACATGTGACCGCTATTTTATTTATGAATTATGATAATCTCTGCCAGAGCCGATAGTGAGATCTGTCTCCGAGTTTGCAGTTCAGATTTGCCACTCATCCTTTTCCCGGTCTGTTGGATGTTTTATTTCTATTTGTCCTGTTTGAGAGAAAGAAGCGGATTAATTTATTTACTATTCCTCTGTACAATTTCTGTTAGTATTCCCCTTATTTTTTATAGATTTTTCTGGTAATATTTTTTTTTAGGTAGGCCTACAGAATATGGCTCTAATTATTTTGTATCATATCAAATGCATCATATTAATCAGTTGCGTCAAGTTTAGAGCTGTTCAAGTTGAGGTATTCTAGTTACAATATTTATATATTACAATGGGAAGTGGTGTTTTAGATACTCTTCACCAACCCTGGTTTTCGATTACGTCTTTTTTCTGCACAAGAAGTTGCACTTCTACACTTCTGTGATCTTTTGGGTCTGTTTCCATCCCCTTCGGTTTATGTAACCCCTCCTAGCTGTGCCGGTAATTCTATTCCCCACAGTTGGCAACCCTACCTCTAGCATGATGACCTTATAATTATAAAGTTATTGAATTTCTGGAGCCAGAATATTACAGAAATAGTGTTCACGAAGCTTTTTAAAATGAGAACCACTAGGCTCATAATAGCAGATAAAAACAAAATTCTTTGTCGTCAAGGAATACATTCTGCCACTGGGATGAAGAAAGACCTTAGAATAATCAATATCTTGGCGCAGAAAAAACTCGTACCCCTTTGCTTCACTACATCATAATTATAAGTCGTATCATAAAAGGGAATGTACCACTTATAACTAGGAATCTCTTGAACTGCAGCGAAGTGTGTCGTTCGTTGACGAAGACACTGTATAAAATTATCCACTTTTTCGGAATTAAATGCATGGCAAATATTTAATGTTCTAACTCCCGGTAAATGTTTAGGTTTGGCCCAGCTATAAGCCACAAGAAAAACACTATGAGTAACATGATAATAATGACCGAATTACACAGTGCTATTTAAAAACAAAGATGACGTACCTGCACTGAAGAGAAAGGAAACAAACTAAAGCGGGGGACTTCATGGCTCAGCAATAGTGACTGGATTCCCCAACTGCGCCTCACTTGACTCTCTCTACGATTGGAACCTTGTCAATCTTCCAGTTGTATGTTCTTTAATTTTTACCCATTTAAGAGCTCTTAACACGTGACGATGGATTTTCTTCTCCAAAGATTTATTATCTAACCTACCACTTTTCACACATTTACCACTTAATAACTCAGCTTCCTCCTCCGACGACACAGCAGAAGATATGCCACTAGAAGAGAAGGATGGTTTCTCCTTCCCCGTGTTAGAATTAATTGCACTAAGAGCGGCTATTTTTTGTTAAATTAGGCTCAGCAAAATAAACTTTGTGTACAGCAGTATCAATAACTTCACTGTCACACTCTCTTTGTCCTTCCGAAGAGGGAGCACTAACCATCAACGCATCGAAAGATTGATTACTGACAGACTCCAAAGGTTCCTGCCCATATGGACTTGTTTGTCCGAGTCTAACTGTGACGTAGTAATCAGCTGGCATGTGCGAAGGTCAATCTGTGCTCCACCACTTTCCATACTGCAAGCAGGTTTACCACCAATCGCTTCACTACAATTCTAAGCACTTAAATAAGGATAATTTTCTGACGTAAATGGGGGAACTTGTGGTCGCTCTGGTAAACTAGCTGATGCGTGGTAGTTTGTACTTCCACAATTTGGTGCTTGTTCTTGAAGACGAGTTTGAATTTTGAAAGTTTGAATAATAAAACAATGGAATATTTCGCTCTCGGTTCGAAAAATATACTAGACGCTTTCCAGTGTAGATAGTATAAGGAAATAAATGCGCAGTATAATTAATACGAGCAACGCGAGTCACTTTTCCATAGGCACTAAAAGTTTGTTAAAGCACTTCGAAACTAATTTCTAATGGCGAACACAACTGTTGAATCTTGCTCCTGTATCGACACTGGTAATGTAAAACGTTCAAAATTAGAACAAAGAAGTACACAAAAGTAGAACAAAATGTAGCTTGCCTTGACACCGTTTCAAGGTACGTTTAGCTATTTGATTATTAAAAGGACTTGTTTATAGTAAAGGACTGGTTGAATTGACTGTATTTCATGTACCTCTAAGCCAAAATCACGTTTAATAGCTTCTTGTAAATTGTCCAATTGTAATTTAACAGTTGAGTTATGTAGGTCGATTTTCAAAGTCTGTTGTCTCGTAACGTTCTTTATTCCACTAGTTTCCATAATAACTGATGATCTAAGAGCAGAAAACTATATCGATTTAAAATAGAATAATCTGACTCCCACGACCGGTCAACATAATCACCACAACATAAGTACAAGCTACGAATGCCAGGTGGGAACAGTGACCACTTAGCTAGACAGACCATAACAAATGTAATGTAAAATCAGCCATTGAATTCGTGACTGTCGACAAGTTCAGCCACATACCCACGAGCGTGTCGCTACGGGAATTTTGAACGGAGGTTGCGTCAAGAACTGTGATATATACGGGAACAAAGAGGGTAAAGATACATGACAACATCCAACTTTACTTAACCTGCACGTTCGTATGGTAACTAGTCTTAAGATAATCTATGAAATATGCAAGAATACAATTATTAATCATAAATATAAAAATGTGAAAATATTTTTTTTTTATGTTTTCCTTGCCGGGACTCCAATCCGTACCCTTTCGTTCAAGAAGCCGATGCCTTAACCACCAAGCCACCGAAGCTACCCCGCAAAAGATGTTTCTGATGTTATATTTACAGTTAATGTGTTACGTAAAAAGCCACTAGTGACGTCATCTCGACTCAATTTCCGTTTAAAATTCCGATAGCGATACACTATACGTATACCCTCTGATTATTCTTAGACATTAGCGTATACCTTCTGCTAAGATGTGTATAGCATTTACTTTCGTTTCGTTTATTAATTTAATTTATTTGCCAGTTTCGATGAGATTACAACGGTCGAATACTTTTGGTTCCACTGGATCGGGAAGACAAATGTTGAGAAGATATAACTACAGAACGTAGACCAGCATATTATTGCTATCTTTCACTACACTAATACTTTGTAGAAATGTGCACAATGTATACAGTCAATTTGAGCAAATAGTTTGTGTGCAGGTCTTGAGTAATATAAAATTTTACTTATGTTTTCAAAATAAAGGTAGAAGATTGACTTTTTAATATATGGAGTAAGTCCCAGCATACTATACTGAGTAAATTTATAAAGGATGGAACAAGTAAAACTTATCTATTGACTCCAGAAGCCGAGGGATACAAGTGAGAGATGACGCACAGAAAGAAGCAAGAGGTAATCTTTTATATATAACCCAAAATATATGTGACACAAGACCGACATATTTTATGCAGAGAAACCTTGGACCCTAACATATTTCGTTTTCTACCATACAAAGATTGCCTTGAACGTTTGTATTCGTTAATGTCACTTGTATCCCTTGGCTTCAGAGTCGACAATAACTGAAGACTGTCGATAATAACTATCGGCATAAAGAATTGTAACTGAAGTTTAACTGATATAGATGCTTTCTAGTTGTGCAAAAGTCGCAATAATCTACTTTCTCATTTCCTCAATGCAACAAATTATGCATATAATTCCGTTGTTATTGTCTCACTAGAATATAATTAAAGTATTTTGCGTTCTCATATTTAATAGAAACATGATCTCTATTGAAGGATTCTTAACTTAGCGTGTACCCTGTTGAAAAATCTGGAACTACAGCACTCCACCTGCGAATGAAATTTCGTAGCATTGTTATGTAACACGTATAGTGTAAATACAACTTCAGAATCTCCATTTGAAAGCTCCGACGGTGAGCAATTGGTTAAGGCTTCCGCTTGGTGAGTGAAAGGACCCGGATTCAAATCTCTGTGGCTGGGAGTATTTTATTATATTTCAGTCTCTGCATATGTATATTATTAATTGCTTTCTTTCGTTCTCCGTAGATTAATGACCATGGGTTAGGGTACGTTTGGTAAAGTTAGGTTCGGTTATATATCTTTACACTTTCGTTTCTTCCTTTCAAAATACATTTCTATCGGTTTGTGCGAACGTGACCTTACCTAACCTCCGCTAACTTACGGTCACTAAAATTCAAGAAAACAATTATTAATAATAAATGTGAACATATCGTGACACATTTTGACAAAATGGATACTGGAGTGTGGAAGGGATTCACAAAAGCTGCGGTTAGTGAAAAATGTAACATTAGTTCTACTTTTCCCCTAAGTTTGTAACGTATACCCGAATTCGCAGAAGTCAGATACGCTAGACGTACGGAAACCCATTGAGCGAATTAACAGGGGGATGGGGGTGGAATTCCCCCTGGATATCTGCATGTGGGAACAGATATAATGCATAGTATTCGTTTTATTACGTTATTTTCATATCATCCACGTGTAAAAATACATTAAATCACACAATGTGGCAACCTTAAAGAGTTATTCCATATTTTGCCATCAACAAACACCGGGATGATACCATCAAGTTAGGTCCTGCCCGACATCTTCCCGAATAGTTCCCCCTTCACTATTCCGGCCTGAGACTTAGAGGCCTAAGGGCCAAAAATAAAATTCAAATTCGATGTTAATTTAAAGGGCGTAATGTTAATTACAGGATATATGGTTAATGAACTCGCGATCTTAGGCACCAGAGGCTAGCTCGGTAACCACAAAACCATCTAGACTTGTTTATTCTCATGATGAGAACTCAGTATTCATGGAAAATTGTCGACGTTTTCCGGCTGCTACAATATTTTCCATGTCAAAGCTTTGCTTTTATATACTTCAGGAAAAATATAATTCGAAAAGGATTTAAAAATAAAAACAAGCATTTTTAAGCAAAGAAAAATGGACTAAAAGTAAAAAATAATAAATTTTTGAATCGGAAAATACAAACATGGATGATCTTAAATATTATGATTTTATGATAAGGTAAGCAAGAGCACCCACTCTTTTATTTTTCTATTCATATATATATATAAATTACTATTAGTCCATTTTTCTTTGCGTAGAAAAGCATGTTTGTTAAAAAATATTTTTAATTCTTTTTTTAAATACGTTTTTTGATTTATTTAATTTATTATTCCTTTCGGGTTATTTCGGTGTTCATCTTTTCTCCAGCAAATATTTTGTGGCCCAAATCCTAAAGCTTTGTGTAACCAGCCAAACCCAGACGCGCTGCAGACTAGTATTTATTCCAGGATATAGGAGTTTGTAATAACAAAATATGAAAATATATTTATATATATGTATATATGAAAGTAACAATGGAATAGTATATTGTCACCCGACTTACGTTGCTGTGCAAAATTTTATCATTCTATGATATCAGGAAAAGAGTTAATTTAACGTTGCAAGATTTGTACCAGAGATGAAACATGATTGCAGAGTAAGTTAATTAAAAACGTGTAAAAATAAAAGCTAAGCAAATCAATACATTTTATTTAATAAAAACCTAAAATCATTTAAGAGTTTCATCAACTAACTACTTGGCTTGATCACACACGCAAAATTACATAAACGAGACAATTTGTAAAGAGTCAGAAATTTTCTTTGTGATTCGCTCCTGGCAGCCAGTCCCATACCGTCAACACAAACTGAATTTTCAATTAACACTCATTGATTCCAGTTAACCAACTGTTCCTACTACATCACCCTACGTTGGGGTATGCATAGATGCAGTAGGAACAATGCGTGGACTGGAATGAGTGAATGTTGTCAATTAAAAATTCGGTTTGTGTAGACAGTACGGGATTACCTACCAGGAGAAAATCAGAATCTGGCCCGTTAAACCTTGCCACGACACTGTGCACACAACCTTGCTCCCTTGGCTTGGTAATGGAGAAAGTTGCTGTCTGCTCCGACGAAAAAACTGTGACGTATCTGGGAACAAAAAAGTGTAAAGATACATAACAGCATAGAACTTTACCTAACCTTCACGTTCTCATGGTCACTAATTAAAGATAATGTACGAAAAATGCAAGAAAGTAATTATTAATAATAAATATAAACGTATGAAAATACTCAAAGAAAGAAAAAAAAGTGTTGCAAGCAGGTTTCGAACCCGGAAACTTTCACTCAAGAAGCCGACGTCTTGACCAGTGGTCCACCAAGACAACGTGACAAAAGGGGCTTTTTAACTTATATTTACAGAGCACGTGTTACGTAAAAAAGCCCAGTCACGTTATAGCTCCCCCACAGGAGGTGAGCAGGGGCTATATACAGAGTCTGATGAAGTTGTCTTCTTTATGAAATTCCGAGTGTCTGATCACGCCAAGTAGTTAGTTAGTTGATGCAACTGCTAGACATTTCTTTAGGTAGATTTCGAAGAAAAATATACCTATTGAGATCGATACGATATGAATGTATATATATATATATATATATATATATCTGGTGTAGTAAAAAGTAATCCATTATTTTTGCATGACATTGAAGGCTTGACTTACCATAGTTAGAATGATCCGATTTAGGTCACATATGCGCCGTTTTGTTCGATAACGTGTTGCCATTTGGAAGGTAATATCATGATGCCTCTCTCATAGAAGCCCTTGTCCCTATTGGCAAAAAATTGAGACAGTCGATGTTCACAAGCCTCTCTTGACGCGAATTTTTCACCAGCAAACGTGTTCGCCATGGACAGGAACAGATGGTAATCACTCGGTGCCAGGTCCGGACTATAAGGTGGATGCATAAGAACCTCCCAACCAAGCTCCCGGAGCTTCTAGCGAGTCACTATCGATGTGTGTGGCTTGGCGTTGTCCTGGTGGAAGACAATGCCTCTCCTATTGGCCAAAGCTGGCCGCTTCTGGGCAATTGCTGCCTTCAGACGGTCCAATTGTTGACAGTATAGTTCCGGGTTAAGGGTTTGGCCGTAGGGAAGCAGCTCATAGTAGATAATTCCCTGTCAATCCCACCAAACACATAGCAAAACCTTCCTGGCCGTCAATCCTGGCTTGGGCACCGTTTGCGCCGGCGCACCGCGCTTCGACCACGACCGTTTTCGCGTGACGTTGTCGTAAGTGATCCACTTTTCATCACCAGTCAAAAACCGCTTCAGAAATGGGTCGCTTTTGTTGCGATTCGCAGATGGAAATTCGGTCCATGAGGATTTTTTGCGTTAACTCGTGTGGCACCCATACATTAAGCTTCTTTGTGTATCCAGCCTTATGCAAATGGTTCCACACGGTGTTTTGTGCAATGTTTAGCTCTTGGGCAATCGAAACAGTGCTTACATGACGGTCGGACGCGACAATATCCATGATTTTATCGACATGTGGCCTTCCAGTGCTTGGTACATCTTTGACGTCAAAATTACCGGTACGGAATCGACGAAACCAAAATTGCGCGTGATTGGCTGTTACAATATCAGGACCATAAACACTATTCATATTTCCAGCCGCCTGGCTTGCGGTTTCCCCTTTATCGAAGAAAAATTGTAAAATATAGCGTATTTTCTCTTTGCTAGTGTCCATTTTGACGCGCGCTCACACAACACTGAGTCAACTCATCACAACTATCTGAACAGTGTTTGTAGTACGCAATCGCATCGTTTGAACGCCATCTCGTTGAACCCGATCGGACTTATACAACGCGAGCTACAGATCCCTGAAACCATCTATTGGCAAAATAATGGATTACTTTTTACTACACCAAATATATTAACACGCTAGCGGCCATTATTTTGAAGATATTTGAACCAAATTTTTATATGTTGTTTCTAGGCTTAATAGCTCGGTTAAGTTCGTTAATGAGCAAAATGGGTCGCCATCTTGGATTCAAAATGGCCGCCGAATCCATTGTTGTATAGAATACACAGTCTAAACCGCTGGGGCTATTTAAATCAAATTTGGCATAAAGGTACAACATCACTTTTTGATTACAAAAGTGTTACCTAATGAGTTCAAAGACGCCATCTTGGATCCAAAATGGCGGAAGTAAGAAATCTATTTTCCATATCGTTTGAGCTAGAGATACGAAATTTGACATAAAGGTGTATTGTCTCTAGTAGTTCAAGAAAATATTACGAAATGTTGAAAAAGTTACCATCTTGAATTCAAAATGGCCTCTGAACCCATTGTTCTATAGAATACACAGCCTAAACGGCTACAGCTAGAAATATCAAATTTGGTAACACTATTCATTATCACTTGTATGTTACTAAAATATCTGTATCCAAAGACGCCATCTTGGATCCAAAATTGTGGACCTAAAAAAACATTTTCCACACCGTTTGAGCTAGAGATACGAAATTTGGCATAAAGGTGCATTATGACGAGTAGTTTAAGGAAATATTACAACATTTGGGAAAAGTTGCCATCTTGGATCCAAAATGACCACCCAAAATCTCATTTTGTACACCGTTTGAGCTGGATAAATGAAATTTTACTTGAAGTTGTACCATCACAAGTAGGTCACGACAATATAAGAAAACTTTTAAAAAGTCGTTAACTTGGATCCAAAATGGCCTTCCCAAAAAAACAATTTCCAAATCATTGAAGGTAGAGAAAAGAAATTTTCTTCGAAGGTGTATGATTAAGAGTAGGTTACAATAAATGGGGCAAACCTTCCTTTTGGGGTTGAAGCCCCCCATGGGAGGGTACAGATGGATACCATGGTTGTGTAGTGCTGCAGCGGGATTTTTTTAAGATAAAGGAGGCGCATCCTCTAAAAAGCACTGAAGTTGGGGGTCGAATCCCCTACGGGGTCTGGGGGCATCGCTGTGAATAAAATACAGTGGTGATCACAGTGAGAGCTTCGGCTTTCCTCTCCCAACCCGTTTGGTCAGCGTGGGAGCAGTAGACCAACTCCTCCCCTCTGGGAGAGGCCTCATCCAGTAGTGGATTGAATATGGCTGTGATTTATTTTATTTATTATATATATATATGTCTTGTGAGGTATTGTTGAACAGCTCTTGATGAATAATCTACAAAACAATAAATAGTTTCTCGATAGGTCTCATATAAGGCGAGATTTGAATTTTTGAAAATAAAAAAAACTTCGTGATCTACCTCAGCCTGTAGGCCTACCGAAAGGGATTTTTTTTTAAATTAAAACGTATTGATTTACTTAGCTTTTATATTTTATCTTAAATATATAAAAGCAAAGCTTTGGTATGAAAAATATCGGAGTAGCCGGAGAACATCAACAGATTCCCATAAATACAGAGTTATCGTAATGAGATGAAACAATTCTCGATGGTTTGGTAGTTACCGCACTAGACTTTCTTGCTTGATATCATGAGTTCAAACACTGATGTATCCATTAAGAAAGAAAATTGTGTTCATGAGTTAAAAAAACCTCGTAAACACAATATTCCATTTTTTAAATAATATTTTTCAAATAACATTTCTACTTCTATTTGTGAGTTTATTCTACCCCGATATATTGAAATTTGATTTAATCTATGTCCTGTAATTAATATTACGCACTTTGAATTGGCAGCGTATTTCAATTTTATTTATAACCTTTAGGCATCTAACTCTAAGACTGGGATATGGAAGGGGAAAGGATTCGAGAAAGTGTGGGCAAGAATCTAATTTGATGGTATCATCCCGGTGTTTATTGAGGAGAAAGTATGGAAAAATTCTTTAAGGTTGCCACATTGTGTGAATTAATGTATTTTTACACGGGGATGATATGTTCTTGATATGAAAATAACGTGATCAAATGATCATTATACGTGTTCCCACATGTAGAGTTCCAGGGCGAATTTCTCCCTCATCCCCCTGCTAATTCGCTCAATGGGGGTGCGTATGTTTGACGTATGTGCCTTCTGTGAATTCGACTATACGTTACAAACTTAGGGGATAAGTAGTATTTGCGATTACATCCAACTCCTGTATCCATTTTGTCAAAATGTGTCACGATGTGTTCACATTTATTATTAATAATTGTTTTCTTGAATTTTAGTGACCGTAAGTTAGCGGAGGTTAGGTAAGGTCACGTTCGCACAAACCGATAGAAATGTATTTTGAAAGGAAGAAACGAAAGTGTAAAGATATATAACCGAACCTAACTTTACCAAACGTACCCTAACCCATGGTCATTAATCTACGGAGAACGAAAGAAAGCAATTAATAATATACATATGCAGAGACTGAAATATAATAAAATACTCCCAGCCACAGAGATTTGAATCCGGGTCCTTTCACTCACCAAGCGGAAGCCTTAACCAATTGCTCACCGTCGGAGCTTTCAAATGGAGATTCTGAAGTTGTATTTACACTATACGTGTTACATAACAATGCTACGAAATTTCATTCGCAGGTGGAGTGCTGTAGTTCCAGATTTTTCAACAGGGTACACGCTAAGTTAAGAATCCTTCAATAGAGATCATGTTTCTATTAAATATGAGAACGCAAAATACTTTAATTATATTCTAGTGAGACAATAACAACGGAATTATATGCATAATTTGTTGCATTGAGGAAATGAGAAAGTAGATTATTGCGACTTTTGCACAACTAGAAAGCATCTATATCAGTTAAACTTCAGTTACAATTCTTTATGCCGATAGTTATTATCGACAGTCTTCAGTTATTGTCGACTCTGAAGCCAAGGGATACAAGTGACATTAACGAATACAAACGTTCAAGGCAATCTTTGTATGGTAGAAAACGAAATATGTTAGGGTCCAAGGTTTCTCTGCATAAAATATGTCGGTCTTGTGTCACATATATTTTGGGTTATATATAAAAGATTACCTCTTGCTTCTTTCTGTGCGTCATCTCTCACTTGTATCCCTCGGCTTCTGGAGTCAATAGATAAGTTTTACTTGTTCCATCCTTTATAAATTTACTCAGTATAGTATGCTGGGACTTACTCCATATATTAAAAAGTCAATCTTCTACCTTTATTTTGAAAACATAAGTAAAATTTTATATTACTCAAGACCTGCACACAAACTATCTGCTCAAATTGACTGTATACATTGTGCACATTTCTACAAAGTGTTATTGCAGTGAAAGATAGCAATAATATACTAGTCAACATCCTGTGGTTATATCCTTTTTCTCTCGATCTAGTGGAACCAGAAGTATTTGACCGTAAGTCATCTTAGAGGAACAGGTAAATAAATTAAATAAATAAACGAAACGGACGTAAATGGTATACGCATCACTAATGCATAAAATTAATCAGAGGGTATACGCGGCTGTCGGAATTTTAAATGTAAATAGTCAACAACACGCCACTACTGGCTTTATACGTAACAAGTCAACTGTAAATACAACTTCGTAAACGTTTTGCTGGTCGCTTCGGTAGCCTAGTGTTTAAGGCGTCGGCCTCTTGAACGAAAGAGTCCGGTTTCGAATCGCAGCGGGTGTAACACTTCCTTTCAAAATATATTTTCATATATTTATAATTAGCTTTAATAATAGTTTGTTTTCTTGCATTTTTTCTAGACTATTTTAAATTGGTGACCATAAGAACGTGGAGGTTAGGTACGTTTAGATGTGGTCATGTATCTTTATAGTCTTTGTTCTCATATACGCACAGTTCTTGACGCAACTTCAGTTCAAAATTCCGACAGCGATACGCTCGTGAGTATACGACGTAACTCGTTGACAGTCGCGAGTCTAATGGCTGATTTAACAATATATTTGTTATGGTCTTGCGCTAAGTAGTCAGCGTGTCACAATCTCATTCTTAATGTCGTGGGTGATTTCAAGTTATTTTCTTTAAGGAATTAAGGATTGTAAGTGACCTTCGCGGTTGCTACTGAAAGAGATTTATCCCGTTAAGCGTGAAAAAACAGGACCGAGAGAGAGGGAGGCAGAGATATACTGTTTATTTATAAGCGTTAAAATTTCATTTATTTACATGTCTTGCGCCATTTCTCTTTCCTTGTTTTCTCCTATCTTTTTTCTCTTTTTCCCCGTCGTTTTCCATTCTTTCTCGCTTTCTCTCTCCCTCCCTCTCTCTCTCGTTTTCTCTGTGTGCGTGTGTGTGAACAATGCATAGTGAAGATCTCTTATGATGTCCTTATTATAATTTTACATTGCTTTGGATTAATTCCTATCTCTTACAACTTAACGTGAATGGCATTTCTGTCTATCTCGTGGTTCTCTAACAGTGATGCTCACCTACTAATGGTTATGTATTACTCCAAATGGGAGAATACATGCGCCATGCTATGTTTTGGCGCATATTTGTACTGTCATTTTGGCTGCCTAACTATTAGGCATACAGTGAAATAATTCTTGTGGAGGAAAAAAATATTAATCCTTACAACTCCAACCTCCATTTACTTTTGTAAGTAACTGTACAAGGGACACAGTGGCGCAGTTGGTAGAGCGCTCACCTGTGCTGCGTGGGATCGTCGGTTAGATTCCTGCTCATGCCATGTGGATTTTGTGGTGGACAGACACCATGTGAGTGGATTTTTTTGAGGAGTTTCCGTTTACCCCCACTTTCTTCATTCCAACAATTAATTCCTTCATCGTCAATTCGCCCGGAGCAATAGTTGCCTAATAGCCTTAACATATTTTTAAAGAAATTTAATGTACATCCATTTGAAAAAATAAATCAAAGTTGGAGTTATAACAAATAATAGTTCATTCCTCCAGGAGAATTGTTTCCCTGCAAGCCTAATAGGTAGACAACCAACATGACAGTACAAATATGCGCCAAAACATAACATGCCAGTATATTCCTTCATTTGGAGGAAGAGAGATGATTCCTTCACCATCATTTAGAGAACCCCCGCCTGTCAATACTACAATTATGTATACTCAATAGATTAGTAAAAATGGGGAGTCAAAGATATCAGTGAATGTTGTTTATGAAAAAAAAATCACTTTGTGAAGACCGTATCGGAGTGGATGGCAAGATGCCAATCATGAACCAGATACATGTCTCCTTAAAAGTTGTGTTGTTTTGTAGCATGATTTGTTATTCAGATTCATTCGCCCTCCTCCACAGGACAAGATAAGCTCAGATGGAAACAATACGGCGCCCACTCTCGCGTAGGCGCAGCTCTAACGTAACACTAAGAAGGGTTTGTCTATCAGCTCGTAGCTTGGTCTGGTGGTCAGCGTGTCGGAAAGCTGATCCAGAGGTACTGTGATAAAATCCTGGTGGCTAGTTTTTCCAATCGACTATTTGAAGTTCTAACGGTACGAATCTTTTAATGTAAATCCACGTAAAGCAACGTGTTGGCTAGATGTCATGGGATGACAGTACCGGGTGTATGCATAAGTTTTTGCCGTTTTTTTTGGTGGGGGGGGGGGTTATGAAAACACGTAATTTTCAAGGGAAATTAATTTTGTTTTATTCAAAATATTGGCCATCGACTTCTACACATTTTGCCCATCTTTCAGGTAATTGATGCATACCGTGCCAGAAAACTGCTTGTCTTTTGCAGCAAACCATTCGTCGAGCCATTGTCCAACGTCTTCGAAATTGCTGAAGTGCTGCTCTGCGAGTGCGTGATCCATTGGTGCGAATAGGTGATAGTCAGATGGTGCCAGATCTGGGGAGTACGGCCGGTGCGGAAGGATGTCCCATCCAAGCGAAGATTTCAAGGTGTCTTTCACTGTTTTTTGCTGTATGAGACGGCGCATTGTCGTGTAACACAATCACTTTGCCATGTCTTCGGGCACATTCCGGTCGTCTTTCGATCAATGCGTGATTTAAATTAATCATTTGTTGGCGATAGCGTTGTGCATTAACGGTTTCGCCGGGCTACAAAAGTTTATAATACACAATACCGCTCTGTTCCCACCAGACACAAAGCATGTTCTATGCTCTTCTTGCCGAAGCGATTTGGCCTTGGTGTTGAAGGACCGGCTTCTCCAGGTGAAAGCCACGATTTTTTCCGCTTCGGGTTTTCAAAATAAATCAATTTTTCGTCACCGGTCACAAATCGATACAAAAGGGATTTTCTTTCGTGGCGTTGAAGCAGCATTTCGCAAGTGACTTTGCGATTTTCTATTTGATGTTCATTCAAATCGTGTGGGACCCATTTACCCAGTTTATTGATCTTCCCCATTGTAAACGTCTGCTGATTGTTTCTTGTGACACATTTAATGCTTTTGCCAATTGCTGTTCAGTTTGAGTTGGGTCATCATCCAATAACACCTGCAATTGCTCGTTTTCGCACTTTTGTGGTCTACCAGAGCGCTCACTGTCTTTCACATTGAAATCACCACTTTTAAATTGTCGAAACTATGTCTCGCATGTTCTAATCGATGGAGCTTGTTCACTATATGTTTCTACCAGCACACAATGACTTTCAACAGCCTTTATCTTTTGATTAAATAAGAAAAGCAATGCATGCCGCAAATGTTCTTTTTCAGGCACAAACTTCGACATGATCACTGAACGATAAAACAAAGACGCTAGTGTTTGGCGGACTCAACTTGTGTGTGTTTGTAGTTTAATGTCAGACAAACAAAATGACGTATGTGTCAAATGAATACGCTGCGTACTTTTCGCTGGCGCCATCTCTTACGTAAACCGGAAACTACTTATGCATACACCTGGTAAGTATCACGGCGAGACCACCGGTTGCCGGTGGCACGTTGGTAGGATGTTGGCCTACAAAAAAAATCCGGGTTCGATTCCCAGTGGCCATAATTTCTTCTTTTGTTTAAAAAAAACAACATAATTTTATAATTTCAAACTTACTATTAATAATTGCTTTCTTGCATTTTTCGTACATTATCTAAAATTAGTGACCATGAGTTAGGGCAGGTTCGCTTATGTATCTTTACACTTTCGTTTCTTTCTTCAAAATACATTTCTATCTGTTCACATTTATTATTAATAATTGATTTCTTGTATTTGTAGTGAGCCATGGTGGCGATTAGCGCGGGGTGGGTGGTGGGAAGTGGGCAGTTTTTCTCAAACATTTTACTAGTTGAAATAGAATACAGCAATTACGTGCTGAAAAGCGTAAAAGAAAAATAAAGAATCAGTAATTCTCGAGTAATGTGTCGCCCACTGACCTTTCTACTGAAAAGGTCCTTTCAATAAGAGTTTGTGTCATCATCAATCCTTATTTTCTCGATTATCATGAAATTACAAAATCTCTTCATGCTTCTCTAGTTCCAGTAGTTGCATTATTTTATAACTTCAGAACAGTGACAAAGTAAGGTTCGTAACTCAGCAAGTTGGAATTTGCTTCAGGCCTATTTGTTGAACGTCAATGGTTATTCATGGGCTTTAGACATCTTTGACTCAGTCCGGGATATGGTAAAAGATGTGGTGAGGAGCCTACAGGTCCTAGTTGAAATTTACCATTCCAGCATTTGCCTGGTTAGACTGAGGAAAATCCTTGCTTGTGTCTGGTGTACATGATCTGTAAATCTAGAACTATAGGTATTTTGGATTTCTCAATTAGAATCTTCACATGTAAGGGAGCGTCTTGGCGTGTATACCAGCAGTGATTGAATGATTCAGCTGAGCTGCGAGGAATATCAAATATGCAAAGACGTCGACCATCGATAGCCCCATGATTGAACACCGGTCACCTGGCCACCTGGCAAGCAACTGGGTGGCGCGGATTTATTTCCCGGTTGCTCCAGTGAGTGACTTATCGCTGTCAGTTTTCAGCATGTTACTATATACAGACAGGCCACTTGTGTAAAGGACATATTGGCAAGTGGGATTTTATATTAACATTCTTTCCATTTGTTTATTTATTTTGAAATCTATTCAATATTTTCGTACACTTACATTACTTGTTAAACGTATAATTATGAGCAACCGCCCATGCACAGTTGTATTCATTTCTTCTGACAAAATAGTGTTTCTCATACATGAAGCTTTAGTTGCTAGTTACTTTCAGTTAATGTTTATTTGACATTAACACAGAATAATAAACACAATATAATTTAATAAATTAGGGCCCGGCTATTTATGTGCTTAAATGAATAACATTATGTATTTATACGTTTAGAAATGTGAAACTATGTTCTTAAAATTTCAAAACATACCCTAATTATGCATAAAATGAACAAAAAATTACATAATCTACTTCTAAAACTACTAATAACACATCAAATATACTGTCAGTGTTATACGAAAGAAAGTGGAATTAGTTGTGTAGATTCACATGCTCTTAGGTGATAAAAGCTGATAATACATGGAATTTGGTAGTTTGGAACATATTGCAATTAATGCTTTATAATGTATACATACAGCTTAAATGAAAAGTTGAAATAAGAATTATTTTCTTAAAAGCATATATATATATTTATTCATTTAACAATTTTCAGATGCAGGCAATATTCTGCCATTTTACATTGTATATTAACCAAACTAAGGGAAGGAATTTGCCTAGTGTGACTCAGGAAACCCAGTGAAAACCATCAGTCAGGTTGGGCGATACCGGGAACCGAACCCTGGCTTCAAGTCGAGCAAACTACTGACTGTTCTACCTCTTCCTGGCGTTACAGTATGCGACATTTTGAATATAAAGTAATATCAATTATAGTCAGTTAAAACAGTTTTATCAGGAGAAAAACTTATTTCTGCATCGCTTGATGTTATCATGGCACATTTAAATTTCCATAAACAAATTACAGTCTTAAAAACGTAACGGCGAGAATTTATTTGTAAACTAAAATCGCACAGAAATTTAGAAAATATATGCTGAAGTTTAAACGTAGAAAATACAACACATTATGTTTTTTTTTAAATAATACATCAGTATTATTTTATTGTTAATGTAGACAGGTAAAGATCATTGCACAATTAAATAATTAGTAAAATTTGTATGTAGGAGAAAATACATTAAAATATGTATTTAAGTATAAATGTATGTAAGTATATTAAGTATACAATATGTAAAAATATGTAAGAATATGTACACAGGCTTATAATTTGAATTCGATTCTTTTATTTATAGCACTTAGGCATCTTAGGCTCAGGCCTGGATAGGGAATGGGAAAGGTTTCAGGAAAGTGTCGGCCAGGCCCCACGTTGAAGGTGCAATCCCGGCATTTACCTGGTGTGGCTGAGGGAAAACTCTGGAATAACCTTAGTGAGGATGGTCAGCCGGTGCGATCGAACCCACGACTTTCCAAATGCTACACCAACGCTTTACCACTGGTTTACGACTGTTCGGTGCGGCTTGTAAGTGATTGTAATTACTCAGTTTATCCACAGGCACATAAATGCAAGTGAATGCATTTCATCCAGCGCTCGAATTGGGTAAGGGGCGCGACGAAGCACGCTGTCCCTTTCCATCTTTCTTTTTGGATTTTGCATACCCTACCTTTTTATTAATGGGAGATAATTTGAATTCGATTTACTTTCAATTGGCGATCACCGCCACTAGGTGGAAGCGTACCCTTCGTACCTTTCTGGCCCACTTCTCCAAGAGTTCTCTTACCTTCTATAACCCACTTCGATTTAATCAATTTAGAGAAATATTTAATTATAAACGGTGTACAGAAGTATTCTGCGATGTATGCAATCTCACTTTTGAATACTCGATTATAATAACCATCAAACATTCTTCGAATTCGTAAAAATATTCAAAATCTAATTCCTCCCTCCCACTTCAGAGTGGTAATCGCCGCCCTCGTAGTGACCATGGGTTATCGGAGGTTAGGTAAGGTCAGGTTCGCACAAACAGATAGAAATGTATTTTGAAAGAAAAAAACGAAAGTGTAAAAATACATAACCTTACCTAACCTACCCGAGCCCATGGTCACCAATTTTATATAATCTAAGAAAAATGCAATAAAGCAATTATTAATAATAAATTTGAACTTATAAAAATATTTTTTTTAAGAAAAATAAATATTTACCCCTGCCGGGACTCGAACGCGTGTTCTTTGAAGACGCCAACACTTTAATCACAAGGCCACCGAGAGAACCTTTCTAAAGATTGTTTATCCGTTGTAGTTATGGTGTGAACACGCGAAATTGGAACAAGATGACATCCGAGCCGGTCAATTAGTTCGTACATAAAATCTGCGTGTTATCTTGTTATTCACCAGCATTTTACATTTCACTACATACACACGAAAAGCATTGTTACGTATCACACGTGCAGTGTAAATACAACTTCGAAATCTCTATGTGCAAGCTTTGCCCGTGGGTATGTGGATAATGCGTAGACTTGGTGAGTGAAAAAAACCAGGTTGAAATCTCGGCCGGAACGATTGATTTTTATGTTGTTTCTTTTTCTTTCGTATTTCACTATTTCACATATTGTGGTACAAATATCAAAACTGAAGCATTATTGAAGTATAGGTGACACCAATTAGTTATTGTTTTCCTTGAACAATAAATTTGGCAAATGGGACCTTCCTCCAGCAAACGTGTTATTTATATTAATAATAGCAATATTAATATTATTATTATTATTAATAATAATAATATCTAGCCCAGTTTCTAAAACACCACTGTCGATTGTAATTTGTCCATTATTTTAAGATGTATTTAAAAATGAGACTTGATTAGCAAGGGGTTTTAAAACCAATCTCTGAATTTATATTTCAGAAGGCTTTAAGGCAAATTTGGCTCAAACCGAATGGATGATGGGAGAATTGGTGGAATGAAGAAAGTGGGAGTAAACGGGAGGATCCCAAGAAAAATACCCAAGCACACAGTTTCTCCACCACAAAGCAATATGGTAGGAGTCGGAATCGAACCGGAAACCCCATGCATCAGAGGTAAGCGCTCTACTACTCAACCACCGCGGCACAAAACAAATCTGAAACTGTATTTGTTGCTATAGGTTTGTTAAGTTTTAGATGTTACTTTATCCGTACCTGAATGATAGTCCGGAAATAGTAAGTGGTAGACAATTGTCGTTAATGACAGGTACCTCAAACAATGTCTTAACACTCAGTATATTTCTAGCACTAGTCATAAACACTAAAGATGTGATCTATTAATAATCTGATTAAAGATCTGATCCAAAGATAAGAGTAATCTATTGATTTTAAAAGGTCTCTGTGTGAAGACTGTGTAGCAGAAGAGTATTTCTTTCATTTTCTCATTACGTCCAAAAAGGTTGTTTCGCGATAAGGACTAACAGAAGTGTGGGGTGGGTCATAATTCAACAAAACCGGACAACTTATGTGAGTCCTAAATGAAAAACATTCTCAAGAAAGGAAATCAGATTCCCCAGGCTTGAATTATAACTTTCAATGTACCACACTTCCTTTGTGGAGGATTGAAAGTGAACAATCTTTCTTCTCTCTCTCTCTCTCTCTCTCTCTCTCTCTCTCTTGTAGCCATGCCTTGCGTGGAGGGATGAGAGGAAGCCACAGCAAAACAACGCAATAAAATAAAACTTAGAGCAAACGATCACATGTAGGCTGGAAAAATCACGTGTTGCCTGATTCTACTGTATATAAATCACAGAAAACTGTGGGACACAAGTACTACTGTCATTTCACGCTTCATCCCTTAATCTAAAACAGTGCTATTCACTTTATATTGCATTGTGATGTCTCATTTCAAGTAAAGGCAAATTCTCGTCGGGTTATCTTTGAGAAAAGAGAAGAAGAAGCTATTTACCAACAATATCACTTTTTCTTTTATGTATAAGTGAAAGGGGGAATTCTATGTCAACAGTAACTTTCGTTTTGTCACACGATTTAAAAGAAGATTCCTGGCCCCCATAAATGTTTATGAAAAATAGTTTGAGAAACAAGGGAGGAAATGTACCTAAAACCCATACTTTTTGCCATTTTATGCTGATTCGCAAACTTCAAGTTTCCTTTGATATTTTCATTAAACTGAAGGGAGAATGTGGTTACAACTACACTAGAGGAAACAGATTTTCTTTCAGTATCGGCTTTTAGCAAAGGAGCTACAGAGTACAGACAGAAGCCCATTGACGAAGAAAGAAAAAAACTGGAGGTTCCTTTTCAAGCTATATTTTCTTTCGAAATAGAACTCGAACTGTTCGAAATCGGACTTTCTGTTTTGACTAGGACTGTACGAATCCGGACTCGGACTGTCCGAACATTTTCTCGGACTCGAGAACTAAAATGTCCGAACCGCGGACAGTTCGAGTTCGACTCACAACGCTATTAAATAGTCTCTGTTAGCTATATCTCCTCGAAACCTTTTCGGATCAGACAAACCATAATATTTTAATAAATGTTAACTCCTAAATCCAATACTTCATCTTCAATCACTGAAAAGCCTGTTATATACAGTGCCTATTGTTTGCTGAGTACTCCTTTGTAACTGGTTCAACACTTGTCGGCTTATATCCTCAGTCATACTATTTTTCCCTCAAAAGATTCAAAGGATTTGCCAATTGACAAAACACCAACATGACTGTAAAGAGTTCGGACAATTTGTGGGGAGAATTACTCAATTCAGCTGCTTCAAAGGAGGAGTTCCGGTGTCTGCCATCCTACAATAAACCGAGCGCCTGACTTGCGAACTGGTATGTGGGATGAAGAACTCAGTTAATAGTTTTAAGATACGAGAAGAAAGTTGGGCCGCGTAATTCATGCAACAACAGGTTCATTCTCATTATTATAAAATTATAAAAGCAGCACGGAAATCATCTTTGAGTATCAGGCTGTAGGTCTAGTGGATAAAGAACTGCATACTTACATTAAGTGTTTCGAGTATAATCTAACCTGAGGGGAGAAACTTTTTTCTCTCTGCTTTTAAAAAGAAATAACTTTAATCATCATTTCTACTTTCGAAAAATGCTCTTTTTTGATCCCCTATCAAATATAAGTGAAATAGGTTAAAGCCAAATTAGATATGAATTTCAAGTTTTTAACTTAAGCCATTTTGCCTGGATGTAGATATATCAGTCAGTAGCTATATTAAAAAAAAACATCTTGCTTTCTCCCTTTTTAGGGCCAATATCGAAAATACGTGTCTAATTATTTTAATAAGAAGGCGTAAATACCACATGTCTTGTTTGTAAACTTAAGAGATTCCGAGATATCGGCATGGTATATTAAAATAATTGCAATCCCCCTCCCCCTTTTCAGGCCGAATTTCCACAAATACTTTCTTAGTGTTTCAAAAATCCTTCCTTCCTAAGACCTTACGTCATAAAACCTATGTGCTATATAAATTTTAAGTTTCATTAAACCATTTGGTCTGGGCGTTGATATGTCCTTTAGGACTTCTGTTTTTATATATACATTGTCATTCATTTTCAATAGATTATTCCATTAGAGAATAAAGCAAAAAATACTTACATATTGATTAGGTCCCTTTTTGAGTGTTAGCAATTTCCTGTAAAGTGTAAATAAATCTATTAAAGATTTTTATTAAAGTTGTAATAAATGAGGCAACGAAATGGCTCTAAACGATTATTTTATACATTCAATGGAATTGAGGAAAAGAACTTCGTTTCAAAATACCATTTCATGTAACAGATTTAAAGCTTCCATTTCACCAATTATATAAAATATCTACTAACATTAGTTTATCGTAAAATTAACTACTTAGTAAAATGACATCATCATTCGGAAGGTCAAATTTAATTTTTGGTTGTAATTGCATCAATTGAATTCAGTTCCAGTGTACCTTACATACTACTTGACAGTCGTTAAATATTAAGTTTAGTTATTTCTACAAATCTTATAATTACAGAATTTTTCAGTACTCTCATCGCTGTACCTCAATTTCACTTTTCACATTAATCCGAGTTCAGTCCTGTATTCCAAGAAGTAGATACTAGGATATTATCTATACTCTCTTCATAGGTACAATTTTAATTTCTTTCCTATACGAGATTTAACCGAGTGAATGTACCAATCAAAATTGGACAGTTGCAGGTTGCGAGGTGGTCATTTTGTTAAAATCTGACGTCATTTTCTTAGGCTCACGTCAATCATAGAACGTCGCACAATTTGGAAATCGCACTCACCTGAAGCTCAGGACCACAGTGGCTCTTTGGTCGATTTCGCAATCACCGTCGATTTCTGTGTGCAAATTTTCCCAAAGGCAGGACTCATAAGAGATCCGTTCTCAAGTGTCAATATTATATCTTAAGCCATATATCTCTGTCTAGTCTATTGAAAGTAAATTAAATAAGGTTTCCAACAGAGATAAGTGAGTTATATAATCTCAACACCTGAGTAGAAGATACAACATCCTCTTCAGACAGAAATTATGTGTGTTAAGCTTGCTAAGTTTTGTACTTAAAATAGATGTTGACTTTATATTTTTTAAGTTACTAGCGTCAGATAATACTGAATGACACTGTTCTTGAATTTAATTACTAGTTGACGTATGATGCAATTTGGTAGAACACTAACTGAAGTTTCTTTCACATTTTGATCAGAGATGATATAGCTAGGCAGCATAGGAGAGGGCGAATAACAGGACATGATTAGTAAGATACTAAACGTCGTGCGCAAAAAAACGCGACAATCATTGACAACGGTGGCTGGCCTGGTTTTTATGGAAGGAGGATGCATCAACTCTGTATATTCCCACAAGAACATGTGCAGTGTGTGGTGATGCAGGACCCATCAGTGAGACGATGTTGTGATGGATCGAACAATTTAAGAATGAACATGAGTTGCCGGCATTTTGTTCCTCGTCTTTCCTTGTGTTCAGATGTCATATATTTTGGTACCCCCTGTGCGTTTTTGTAACTTGTCATGGAGTATTGTGTACACTGTTCCATGCGATATTCCAGTTTCTGTCACTACCTTGTCCATTGTTACACGCCTGTAATTCACCACAATGTTATTAACAACTTTAATCACAACAGGACTTCTTGCACTACGCGGCCGTTTGAACTTATTGTTTAACCGCTGATTCAAGTCCACTCTTAAATTATGCAATCCATCTGAGCAAAGTCGCACGACTTGGACTTGCATTACCATATAATGAACATAATATTCTGTAGTTTATGCACCCTCCTTTCTTCAAAATCAGCTCGACTACCCTTGTCCATGGTACCTTCTATTGTTCACGGCGTTTCGCACCTTACTGATGATGCCCTTTAATTGGTTCCCTTCTATGCTGCGTAGGAATATCATATCTCGTCAATCTGTAAAACAAGCATCAATTAATAATCTTACCAAGTTAAAACATCATACCTCAACTAGTTTATTTTTAAATACAAGGTCAGCCTCATTCAATATTGATTGACCGCAGTATAATTTTGTAGTGCTTCATGCTTTCAATTCAGATCCACGAATAACTCATGAACACGCCATGAATTTAATTATATTTGATATTACCACAATTAATATTACCCTTGCCTGTTCAGCGCATTAAGGTACAAACTAAAATAAAGTTCATAGGGAACATACCTTCGGCATTGGCGAGTAGGTAACGTTTCTACTTTGTTTACATCGGCGATTCCGACAATAAAGTTTGCGAGTTTTTGTTTGATACTAGCACTAGAACGTCTATAGCCCTGATTTAGTTTAACTTACCTTTTTTCTTTGGAATTACTCGATGAGAACTCTCTCTCTCAGATATCAGACAACTTAGGATAAAATCGTCACAATACGAAAATGTATGATTAGATAATAAATTATAGTTAGCATCTAAAGAACTAAATTATAGTTAGCATCTAAAGAACTAACTATTCTATACACACAAAGGAAACAGTTGAGTTTAAAATAAGTAAGGCGGTTGTTACTTTACCATTCAACATAAAAATTGTTCACAATATTAAAGGCATGTTATAAAAAGAAAAGCATAAGAAGTTTGGCAAATACCAAAGTTAAATTTCACCATAACGGATATGTCAAAATAATGTTCCTAAATAAGGATAGTTACGCCAAATAAACGTCCAGTGCTACAATATCTATAATACGTCATTAAGACGGGATTTTATATTTCTTAATCCCCAATATAATACAAAATAAGTCACACATTTCTTGGAATCTTGATAAGCAATTTATGCAAATTACCCCTTCTCAAAAATGATTGAAGAATATCCAAAAATGTAACGGAAATAATAAAAACATTGGTTGGTTATTTACTTATAATTATGATCTATGCTAGTGAAGACAAGACAAGTTTGGCCGAGAGGTTATAACTCAGTTATCCAAGTGTTGGTTTCGATTGTGGAAGTTCTGAGTTCCATACCGAAAGCCAAACATACTGACTATAGTTTCCCAGAGTTCTTCTTCAGTTACACTGCGTAAATGCCAAGGTACTACCTTCAACTTCAATTGTATCCGGGGAGAACGATAGCCATGAAACAGAATTTAGGGTAGCCAGTGAACGGAAAAACAAAGTTCAAAAATGCAATGTCATTATGAAGAAAAGCTGATAAATCTTACTGCACCAACGGGCAGGCATAATACCATGGAAGCCTTCAGTATCACAGAGTACCCCCAGACCAAAGACAATCGCACTCAACAACAGGGAGCATGCATAAACTTCACAAAAAAACGAGTATGCACAAAAGTCCCATTACTCAATAAAAAATCTAGTTTTACACACAGCCAGCCTTGCTGAATACAGCTGCAGTTACTGCACATGTCCATTCTACACAAACTTAAATTGAAAGCAACAACTGCTTCATCACACATCCATGCTCCATATTCACAACTATGTCCTAAACTAGTCAAGATCACGAGGGTAGTTTCCAAAGAAATTTACAAAACTGGACTACAATACAGTTAGAAAATAAATCATCTAGACTAAAGCATCTAGACTAAAGCATCTAGAAAGCATCTAGCTGAAAAACCTGCACTTCCACAACAACATACTCTGTCCACCATGACAATGTAATCCCAATACACCCCTGCTCAGCATGAGAACACCTAACCTACACAAATAGATACTTCAATATTACATAGTGCTTAAACACATCTCATAAACTCGTCGAAATCAGTCCACTGTCTGACCTACCAACATGGTCAGATCAAATTTAAACACTTTGGCCTGCTAATGTAGCAACACACTTTTATGCAGTTACGTAGACACAAGTCGAATAATAATATTAATAATAATCTCACATGGACCAGACATCGAAGTAAGAAGGTAGAAATCTAGCTACTCAAATCATAGTCCCTGCAGCTAAGAACTGCAACACATCTACCACAATGTAGCTATATCAATACGTCCATTTTAAATGCTCTATACAGAACAATGGAAACCTGAGCTGCACCATCATAGTTGATCAAAGCCTAAGGTGCTCATAAAGTATACGCACCAATGATTCAAACCCAAAATGAAATAATTTAAAAATAGAAAATCAAACGCATGCAGATATATAGTGAATCAAAGAAACTAAGGGATAAACTCCACAAGTTAGCATCCAAGAAGGAACTGAAAAACTGCTACAAATAACAGTTTTCAAACACAAGATCGTAACTGGAATAATATAATATTGATGCAATCACGACCAATGGTTTTAAACCTATTATCTCGCATTAAAATAATATAAAATTAAAAATATATATATATATCAGAGCAAGGAAGCCAAGGAGAAAACAATAGAGAGCCAGCAGTGCTTACATCACCTTCTCATACCACATTCTCCATTCTGAACCCCTATTGCTTAACTTACTTGTTAATGTCATTTTTTAACTGGCTCTTGTAACAAAAAGAAAGGTATATCTAGGCAAGAGAAAATCACTATCATACATATACAACTAAACTATAGCCTACGATAGTTTCATGCTTGCAATGAAACGGCGATACATGTACCTGCCCTAAAGTATTTACTGTTTCTCTATTTCACCTTGTGAATAATTTAGGCATATTATGTTAGGTTAACTTGCATTCTCTTAAAAAAACTACACTTGAAATATGAACAGCATAAGACTAGTTCAAAAATACCTGGATAATTCTGTTATTTATAAAGTGGGGAAAACACTCCAATCCCTCTAGTAATATTAGACATTTTATTTTCAGCTTGTTGATACAATTGCAGAGTCATGAAAACAGAAGACAGCTTGCTGGCTCAGTGTTGCAAGATAAAAAAAAACAAGCTTACAGGAGAAATTTCGATTTTCAGTTAGTGACAAGTGTGTGTTTGCAAAAATCATTAGTTATTAAACTGCATTTTATATTTAATGATAAAGTACTGAGATTTTCTGATTATGGAGGGTTACAAAATTGTTCGCTAGAAATCATTCAGTAGAAAACAGTCCAAAACTTTTTACCAAAGGTTTTCTTTCTTACTAAATTAGTTGTATCAAAGAAATTTTACATAAAATATGAGATACACTGTATGTTCTTTGTACTCCAATAAACCTTAACATTTACAAATGGAATACTTAGGTGCAAGGATAATGATGTAAATATGTAAAAATGAAAATACCTCGACGAGAAAATAGTGCACTTTGAATTCAAAATATTATTTACAGAAGATACATTAGCAGATCAAGAATTTTGAAGGTTAATAAAATAAATTATGTCAACTTAAGGAGCTTATGGCTGCTAATTCAAGTTTTAAGTATTTTCTTTTTAATTACTACCACTATAGAACCGGACTGCACTAGGTGGAACAAATTTTGCTACTAATATAAATAATTAAACGAAACAGGGTTCCTCTCCCATAGTACGAGTCTAACTTGTTACAGCAGTTGTACTATAATTTTATGCGTTTTACACTGCTGAAAATCTGTATCTAAAAGTTATGTTTTGAAAATAATAAATTTATATTTTGTATGTTATATTGGATTGTCATATTGATCTTTAAAATACACAAGCATACTAACTTTGGAAATATTACCTAAACTATTTTGTGATTGTAAATTTAGTTTTTGAAATCAGGTGGAATTATCCAAAACCCCATATTCCCAGATACAAGCATATTTGCAGGCAGGCAGGCAGAGGGTAAGAGTTTACTCAACTTTCATTGTTCTTTTTAACCCACTACTGGAAACAAATAATTCTTCCTCCACCCAGTTCGTAGCTGCTTTCCATAAACCCTGGTGGGAAATAGCCCAGACAGCATGTTCCTCAAACCAGTGGATAAAAGACTGGTTATCAATATGGCGTCTGCTTTGTACATGCAGAAGGATACAGCAGCAGCACCAAAGACAGCAGGATCTTGTGGTGATTTTTATCTGCCTAGCGTAAATTTATAGCTCCATGAAATAGATTTGATCTCACCTTAAATTTTCTGCTACTTAGGACCAGGAACGTAAGCCCAATTAGTCAAAATTTACTAAATGTCCCTCCAGTGATGAATGACAAGGTCTTCGTTATAATTACGCCATTATTAACCTAACCGTTACTGTCGGAAACTCAGCCAACCAACCACAGACTGAGAAAAGGAAACGAAGCTAAAATAACACAACGAAAACACGAAAGAAGAGAACGAAATGAATTTTAAAATATCACTAATGGGGTCGTTTCTGCTGAAATAAGAACATGTTACACTCAAAAGTAAAATATCTTGCTAAATAGTTAAGGTTATGAAATATATAATTAACCTAAACACAAATAAATAAACATTAGAATAAATACCAGGTCATAAAGAGTTAGAGAAAATATTACCCAAGCCACAACAAGTTACCACCTTTCCGCAATAGCTGCTGCCGCTAAAACAGAAAGAAGAATGCCATAGGAGCACTCCAATGCACTCTATTGGCAGATCTAAAGACTAAACCAGCTGCCACAACAGACTAATTACCACCACACCCACTAGATGGCAGCATGAGTTGTAGGGTGTGGCCGACGGCTTCCCATATTATTCCTAGCCTGGGCCATAGATTTCTAAAAACAAAATTAAATGTAAAGAATTTGGAAGATGACATTTTAGTACTTGCTCGAAGGATTGAATACATGTCTAAAATGCACATCCATGGAACTATGTAGTTATAACAAATGCGTTCAATACAAACAACTGGTAACATCTTATGTGGCAGAACTTATCTGTAAGAGAGTCTTCTTTGAGGTAAAGATGAAGCACCCTCAAACATATGGGAGATTTTTGTGAAACCTTCACTTCTGACTATCTTCAACGTATGAGGAGATAGGACGAAGACCTGAGTTTCGAGATTAAATCTAGAGGCAATTAGATGATTGAGAATTTACAATGAATTCCGGGTAAAAGTCACTGAACATAGTTATAAAAATAAAGAGAATTGTGCAGAACGAAATTGGATATAATAAAATCTTGTTATAGCTAAGGCCAAGTAGACTATTTGTGGCGTCATCTTGAACTTTAGAAAACTTAAATGAGGTAATGCGTTACACAATATTATAACACCATTTTTTGTATAACGCAGTGTTGTACTTCTTTTCAAATTAATGTTAGTCTTTGAAGGGTTATGAACGTACCTTGCAATCTCAAAATATGCCCAATGTGTTGCCAATGTTCCTGAAGGTATAGTCGTGATCAGTACGAACAATTAACATCCATTAACATATCACGTATGACAACATAGCATGCTGGAAGTATACATGTCCTTATATTATGGCTGTTCTCGTCAATAGTATGGATGTTCACGTCATATACTTGCCTTAAATGCCCTTAAATGCATAAATACATAGATGTTAGATTTGGAGATCATGCAGGTCATCCAGCAGTTTCTCGCCTACTAATCCATCTACCTGAAAAATGAGGACAAATACGTTTAACAATACTCCCATAGTGTAATAGAGTTACATTGACTATTAAAAATTTCGATATATGCCACCCTCCTTAAATAATGATAGAAAACCTGTTCAGCCAACACTTTCAACTATATCACTCAGCTATTATTGACCCAAAGGAAACTAGGCGCAGCACACGCAAATCAATACACACTTCATACTCTTTTCTTACCTACATCTACATTTCTTCTTGAATCTGTCCAATGTGACTTCTCAGCCGACAAGATTGTATAACATTCTGCCTCCCTGTCTACTAACTGCGCCATTCACACAACATCGCATTCACTATTGTGAAGATAATTCTATCTAAAACGAGGATGAAGCTTCAGTTTCCTTTCGTAAAACTCAACTTGTCAATTTGGATTTTTGTTTTCTTATAAAGCTGTAGTTTAAATAGATGCATCCGATTATGCAAGATCCGAACAATTGTTCATTTACTAAGAACGCTATCCCATGGGAATCGACACACGGTACAGATTCGTCAATTTGCAGCCGATTCTTGTACTCCTGTGTTACGATTCAGCAGCTGCATAATACAGCACAGGATTTTTATGGGGATACGTTGACAAAAGTCATTCGCAATGGCACGTGAACTTTTCTTGCGAGACATTACTATGATTTTGGAATCGTACCTCAGAATACACATGCGTTTAAGCATTGATTTCTCAACTTCGGAATTGTAAAGACTACAATTAGGTGGAACACAAGTAACATTTTTTTTAAAATATAAATTTCTAATTCTATGTACG
>JAGDQP010002635.1:0-49955 GCA_022664845.1 Lepisma saccharinum | reverse complement strand
ATATATGGGAGAAGTCAGTTGCCTTCGGGGGCAGATTTTCAAATTTTGAAATGTAAACGTTGCTAGGAATTCCTAGTAATATTCCCCAGAATTTTCATTATTTTGCATTGTTTCTTTGAAATCTACGAAAAACCAGGGACTTTTCATATGGTGATGTAGATATTTAGAGTTTTCACTTCAGTGCGGAGCAAGAGAAAGCAGTTTCTTACAATAATAATGCATGCAATTCTGAAGCAGTGCCTCCTGCCGGCATCTTGCTGGAGCAACATAGTTTCTATCTTCGGGATTCAAGCAACGCGCTCCTGACACTGTATACTGTTTTGATCTTCTGTTTTGTCATGACTGGCAGTTTAGTTCATTCGGTAAGGCACTGGACTTCTAACGGAACAATCGGTGCTCAAATCTCGCTTATGACTTTTCATTTTTTTCTTCCTTTGTTCCCAGTATCCGTGAAAACTCAATGACACCAGCTTTTATTAGTCAAGTTACTGAAACTTTCATAGACCGCTCAGGCTACCTAGATATTCCCAGGAATGTAAAAGAGGAATTACAGTATAAGTAATACGCTATCGCGATTTGTATTAATAATGATTCCTAATAATTGCATTTTAGGATGTAAGTGGATAAAGTTAAATTTGTTTTTAGAAAACGTACACTTAAATTGCATATTCTAATTTCAAACTTCTAACCATCTCAAAATACAGAATCTAAAGCATATTACTTTTTAATTCAACTATTGAGGATGAAGTAGATTGCTACACTGGTTGCAAAAAAGTACTCGTTCTCTAATTTGTTTGTTAGTGTAAGTTATACTCTAACCAAAAAAATAATTGCAGAATCGCTTACTTACATGGAAATTCAATTTTGACCATTTCAGCAATTTGCAATAACCTTAATAGATAGCGCTAATTAAATAACCGATATATTGAATAATGAATATGAGAAGCCCACCATTTTCCAACAGTCGTAGCGAATACATGTTGGGAAACGAGATTCGTCTGGGAATGAGGTAAAGCTACGGTTAACTAATTATTAAAAGATAGACTTCGGTATGCAACATTTAATGGAGTTTTTTTTGAACAAATCAATGTCATATCGAAATATCCACCAACATAGGACGCATGGCATCAATATAACGGTAATAGTTCAACATGTGAATACAGGCGAACACCAATACATGTTGCACCACCAATAGTACTTCAACTGAAGTTATTTATAATGCCCCGAAGGCACCTGGACCTCCAATTGTGAACCTGCCATATCCATATCGATTTCAGCGATAATCTTGCAGATGCTCGTATTGCATCATTGGCCACATAGTGAAATTGATACACATATGTGTGTCCTTCGGCAGGTCCTTCGGCCTTATATTTGAGAAAGTCCACATTTAGAGTATATCACTAAGTCTTCACTAAACAAGACCCTACACTTGCACAATGAAAAAGGTACATCGCTGGCTTTCCTTATTTAACAGTTTTCTTTTTCTTTTGAACCTGCATCGTATAAACACTTTTGTCCATCAACTGATTAAAAGAAAATGATTTGATTAAAACAAAATAATTTGGTGTACTCCGTTAAACATCATAATCAATTGTACAAAAGATTCAGACATATACAAATTATAGTTTGTATTGCTAATCTGTTTCCATAAATTGTCGAAGATTATCCAATCCATAATTCGTTCCAAGTACTTTTAGCACAGAGTATGAAGAAAAAAGGGCAGAAAATTTTTGAGTGCCTACAGGCAGTGCCGGATCTAATGGGGAGTGCACTAAATTGAAATTGACCTAAAGGTGTTCAACATTTCAATACCGGCGCGCTAAGACAGTTTTTATGTTATTTCATACAACCTACCTTCATCTCTAGAATTCAAAACTGCGATTCAAGTCAAATAGGCAGGTCTACTATCTTACTGGAGTTAACAATCGCGATGCCACGACAGGCGCCAGTGATGAAAACAGACTACCTGATGCGAGAAAAATGTTCTGCTCGTCAATTCGCCGGTCGGGTCGCTTGGCTAAAAAAAAAGATGGAAAGGACGGTTGTAAGGGCGGTAAAATTTTACGTTGGCCCCCATAGGAAAATTTCTAGATCCGGCACTGCCTACAGGCGGCGGCAGAATTGTATATCCGCCACTATATATATATATATATATATATAGGGTGTCCGGTGAGGAAGTGAAAATATTTTTGGAGGTGATAGGGGATGTCATTCTTAGCAAAAAAGTATATGTGAACATATGGCCCATTCCCCTTGGTTTCGGAGAAAGGCGGGTACATGTTCTGCCCATGTAGCCTCCTGCGTTCCGGTTAAGTGCGTATAGCACACCGTGTGCGTGGTGTAAAGACCCAAATCGTAACCCATCCGAAAGGGAATGAAGTAAGCTTTCCGACGGTGCACAGATTATTGCAAGTAAGAACAAATGAGGGAAGTAATTTCCCTCGAAAATTCCCTTTTTAAACAATTATCGCCTGTTATGGGGTGGAAACACCCACTAGGGCGTCCAAATATAACTGAGTGGATAGCACACTCCATGCCGAGGTTCGTGGGTGGAAAAGGTATCTACCGCCCCCTTCCTGGTTTTCGAGATAGAGAGGTACCTTTTCTACCCATGAAACCTGCTGCGTTCCGGTTAAGTGCATATAGCACACATTGTAGGTGGTGTAAAGACGCAAATCGTAGCCCATGCGAAAGGGAATGAAGTAAGCTTTCCGATGGTGCACAAATTATTGCAAGTAAGACCAAATGAGGGAAGCAACAGAGGGAAATATAAAAAAATCCCTCGAAAATTCAGTTTTTGAACAATTATCGCCTGTTATAGGGTGGAAACACTTTACTAGGGCAACTAATATCAGGACGATTAATTTCCTTTGCTCTCTACATTTTCATGTTCGTATGTCTCTCTAATGATATGTACATGACACTGTTCTTGTACATTAATTATTCTTGCAATTACAGCAGAGTTACAGTATTTATGTACAGTAGAGCACAGTACAATTACAGTAGAGTTACATTATGACATTTTCTTCACTTCTGTGCATGCCAACATCGTGAATCTTTACCACCATCCTTGCTATAGAATCCACTCAATTGTGTTCGTTGCCCTAGTGACAGTATTTCAACACCCTAACAGGCGATAATTGTTAAAACGGGAATTTTTGAGGGATTTTTTATTTTTTCCTCTGTTACTTCCCGCCTTTGGTCTTATTTGCAGTAATATGTGCACTGTCGGAAAGCTTACTTCATTGCCTTTAGAATGGATTATGATTTGCATCTTTATATATATATGATGTCGACTGTTGGTTTGAAATACATAAAACATTTGTCTTTAATTACATGTTTCTATCGTGACCAGTTTCGCGTACGAAACTCGATTATTTTTTGAAAGGTTGTTAATGTATTTTAATGTTCACGTGACTAAAGTAAACATATTTTTTTAATCATCCTGTTGTCCGAGACATGGTAGAATAATTCAGGGAATAACCACATTTTATTTATATGGAATAAGATCAACTGTGATTTTGTTATTAAAATCCGAGGAAGGTGTTAGAAATCAATAAACATGAACTACAACGTGAAAGCATGAGAGGAGTAGATGACGAAAAGTGTATTTGTGTATTTCCTTTTAGGTTAAGTTTAGTTAGCTATGCTTAGGTTAGGTTGGGCCAGCGCACATATTTCGCAGTTGCATGACCCTTAACCAAATTAATCTATAAACTTTGTTTGACGGTTCTATTCTCCTCGTTAATTCCTTTAGTGAAAAGAAACTGAAGCAGTAACAAGTTGTAGCATTTTGTTAAATATATGATGAATTAATTAATATATAGGCCCACTGAGGTTCAGTGGTACAGCTCTCACCTATTGTGCATGGGATACTTGGTTCCATCCCTTCGCGATACATGGACCTTGTGGTGAAGAAACAGTGTTCTCGGTGTTCCCCAGTTTCTTCCCACTATCTTCATTTTACTAATTCTCCCATGATTGATTATCCATCCGGCATAATCTAAAGTTGCCTAAAACCCTTAAACTAATTTCGAAAAATTCAAACGAATTTATACTGCCATTGCTGCAGTTCTGATTAGGAAATATTGCCCAGTGCAATACTGCAGCAGCGATCTTTTAATCACTTCATGGGCCTTGTACAGTGTGATGCAAAAAGGTTAATGGACCGGCTAAATATTCATTGGCTTCGGTTACCTTTTCATTGCACCATCCTGTACTGTTTATCTTTTCATGTTAATATGTACTATGTACTATGTTCTCTACTTGTTTTCATATTGTGTGAAGGATGTAGACAACTGGTCCCCCCCCCTATGCATTAGTAAATTTAGGTTAGGAAATTTAGCTGTTTTCTTGGAAATAATAAAACAGCGTTACTGATTATATAATGCTATTTTTTCTCATCGACTCCCTTGTTCATGACAAAAGCAATACTTCTTAATGCTATAGGATAGGAGGACCAATTAACTACTCGCTTGCCCAAATGGGATATGCCACGTTACCGGAGTTGGAGCTAGGTTATATTGTATCATTTATGTCAAACTTGAGTACAAGAGGGATGAACTGCTTACAATGGAGCAGCTCTGTTTCAAGAAGAGCAAATCCTCACTTAAGTATTTTACTACATTCGTTATATCTTTCTGCTTAACGTACCTAAAAAACTTGACTGTGTTGAATCAAACATAGTAGCGCAAAATCTTAATAAATAACCAAAAACATCTAAAATCAAATATTAGTGATCATTTAATAGCATCATATAAAATATATTTTCCTTCTTAGATTTATCCTCTCTATTTACTTTCTTCATCGCGGTAATACCGTTATACCATAGCGCAAAATGTAAATTATCTGATGTATTTGAGTTTTTATTAAGTAAAATTTTATTATTTGTGTGCTAGCTTTCGATGGGTTTGAATTTTAAATAAAATTTATTTGTATGCTATCTTTCGCAGTTATGGGCGTACTCGTAAATAGTACACACGGAGCCTGGCTTGGTTTTTAATATTTAATTAATAAAACAAAATAATACGCCTTATACTCTTAGGTTGATATGTATTTGACACTAGAACTCCTACACTATGAAACTTTTCTCACATTATATATCGTACTGAGCACAATGTTTGTGTAGGTTTCAAGTTTAAGAATATTATTGACCATTATATAAATATATATTATATAATATAACTTCTTGAATAGGCTGAATCACGAGGTATGTTTACACCGTACTTATAGCGGAATTACACTTATAGAGTGATTACTATGATAAATTTCCCGAAGAAGAGTATGCATTCTCATTGTTTAACTACAAAAGCTAAATATGGTTAAAGGCCAAAACTCTGGGATCGTCTAAAACGTTTTGCCTATTTTGTGAAAGAAATTGTGAATTGAATTTACTGTTTAACATGATGTTTATTGCAGATGTAGTTCGCTAATTGGTTTCGTTACTATCAATTTATATAATGCTTTAAGAAATGATTCGCCATTTTTTTTCAATTTGGACAATGATCTCGTAAATATATTACATCCTTCTTTGCTTTACCGCATTCACATATCGGAAATTTACTATTCCGATTCAACGAAAGGTGATTGTAATTTTATGTTCTTTGTCCTTGGCCTTATACATGTTATTAATAATTTCTTGGAATATTTATTTCGGAAAATCTCGGCCAATCGTCTTGTCTTTGCATTACGTTTTGAAGGAGTACTGAATATTATTAATACGATGGGATGCGTAGACCCTAGGACTCTAGAATTCGCTTCTACTATGGAATTGCGTCAGTGTAATACAAACGAGTTTTGGCAATATTTAGCAATTAGCGTGGCCTATTTATCAACTATATCTCTGTGCGCCTAAAGTTTACAATGACTTATTAAAACAGATGAAATATTTTTCATAATTTTGTAGTTATAAAAGTGATTGGATAATCATTGAACATATTTCTGAAATATGTTTGTAAGGTTAACAATGCACTTTTTGAATCTGTAAGAATTATGATGTTTCTCTTAAACATCAAATACTATATACCAAAGCCTTGTCCAGAGCAGTGAGGGTGTTTTTCTCAATTCGAGAACATATTTTTGGATGATTCCATACAGCACATCCACAGTTTTATTGTCTTTGAATCCGCAGTGTAAATGTAAAAAAGAAAAATCTCGGTCTATGGCTAGATATTCTGAAAAATATTTATATTTTGGGAAATTATATGTGGTACTTGCTCTATAGGACATGCTATGAGATTTTCCAAACGTTGATATACTTTTATTAGAAAATATTCGAATCGTTGAGAGATATTCTTTAAATTATATCTTAATATTGAGTTGTTTTTTTTTTAAATTAAAGTTCTAATTGAACGGTTAATATTTAAAATGTTCTATTACAAGTATGAATTTTAAAGCATGTTTTTAATCTTCTAGTGGAAAAGTGTAAGATACAGGATTATTCGATATAAAACCAAATTTTTGTTATATTTCATGATCCCTAAAGCAAGTCTTACGTTAGTGCTTTCATAGATAGTACTTCATCTTTTTGGATATCTCATTTATGTATTCTTGACAATAAAGGCACTCTCTATTCTGTTTTTGGAAGTTATAATTTTTAATATGTAACAAAATTTGAATATAACAGGAACTTTGTCGTCGCTATTGACTTTAATGTTTTAATATATTTCTTAGTTTGATTAATACATTATTAAGATATGTTTTTTTAAGTAAGTTTTCTATGTAATGTTACTGGTAAATATTTCGCTTAGTCCACTTTTGTAATTTTAGTTAATTATTTGAAGACCACAGAAAAAGAACGTGCTTTGTACGGTTTATTGATTTACAGGAAAGTATTTTAAAAGTCCATAATATTAACATTACCTATACCGGCAAATCAAATAAAGATTTGCTTGTAGCTGACGGACTAGGTATTCTATCTCCATGCATGGTAGCTTGTTAAAAAGATCCTTGAAAGAGCCCTCCGATGCGACTTTTAACTCAATTTCGCCAAACATGAACAAAGCACGTTCTTTACCCGTCATTACGTGTATGCAAAGGTGACTAAATGAAATTGCTCTTCATGCTTTCTTGTTTACTTACTCTATTGCTTACGGAACTCCCAAGTTCATCGCTGCAATAACGAACGTTCTCCATAGGATTCTATCCTGAGCAACCTCAAGCCAGTTTTCAACACAAACACCTACTTCATGAAGATTTTCCTTCCAATATTGTCCTTCCAACGTCGTATCGGTCTTCCCAATGGTCTCTTTCCCTCCGGTTTACTAGCCAAGATGGAATATAATCCTTTATCATCATCCGAGCTACATGGCCTGCCCACCGTAGTCGTAAGGATTTCATTGTTCTAAGAACATCGAGTGAGATGTGAAGTTCTTCATTATGCAGTCTCCTCTATACTCCAGTCACCTCCTCTCGTTTCGGACCGTATATCTTTCTCAATACCTTATTCACAAACACACGTAATATATGTTCATCTGCTAAGGTCGTATTCCAACTATCGCAACAATCAAATATTAGCGACAGAATAGCCGTTCTGTTTCAATTTCAGGTTTCCTGATATTAATCGAGAAGTTTAAAGTTTCTGGATTGAGTAGAAACATTCGTTACCGGATGCTAAGTAACTTTTTATTTCTTCCGTAACCTCGCTTTTTCTTGTTACATATGATCCCAAGTATTTAAATTTGTTTACTTTCTCTATTTTCCCATTCTTAATTGTTATGTACGTATTTCCTTTATTCCAGTGTTTCTTCTTGTCATCATGTATGCTGTTTTCTCTATGTTTACCTGTAGACCTATCTCATTGCACGCTTCTACTAAGATATCGGTGTTACTTTGTAGTGTATCTATATCGTCCCCTATTAAATCTACCTGCGTATACGAACAATTGATTTCAACCATTCAATGTTAGTCCTTTTTTTGTTCTCTTTTATTTTCTGAATCGCATATTCTAACACAAAGTTAAACAGTACTAGTGATAAGGGATCAACTTGTTTCAATCTGCTGCGAATTTTGAACTATCTGACATATTTTTACATATCCATATTCTGCTTGTTGGGTCACTGAGACACTGGAGTTTTTCCGGAATTCTAAACTGTACCAGGATATTCTATAGTTTTTTTTTTCCTTTTAATAGAGTCATACACTTTCTTAAATCATTGAATAACTGGTGATCAGTTCCATTGTATTCTCATTTCTTCTCTTAGATTTGTCTCAAGGCGAAAATCTGGTGCAACGTGGATCTATTTCTTCTAACTCCATATTGATGAACTCCAATTATTTCATCTGTGTATACACTTAAGCGAGTTAGCAGGGTATTACTCAGTACTTTGTACAGGTTTGGAGTAATTGGATTCCGCAGTAATAATTAGAGTCCGATTTATCGCCTTTCTATAAGCCGAAACTATTATTGAGGCTTTCCATTCATTTGGAAGCTCCTCCTTTCTCTGTATAGCACTTCTGAATTTATGCATTTCGTTGATTAGTGCCGTCTCTCCTGCTTTAATTAATTTGGCTGGAATATTATCTATTCCTGGTGATTTGAAATTTTTCACTTTCTTTATCGACATTTCGGCCTCGATAGCGTTAGGTTCTGGTATCCACGGTTCTCCTGTACAGATTTTAAATTTCTCTGCTATTTCTTCGGTGTATACACTAAGAACTTTGTTGAAATAATTTTTCCACACATAGATAATTTTAATCGAGTCAATTTGAAGATCTTCGCATTCAATTCTTATCATCCCTAACCTAGGCTGGTAACCTTCCTTGAATAGTTTACCCCTTTGTACAAATATCTAGTATATTTGTCCTGCCGTTTTCTTTTATTTTCTTAATCTTCTTCGTCAGATATTCTAGCTTTTTGTTTGTGAACTCGCATGTGGCGTTGCGTTTCGCGTTACTGTAGTGGTTGGTATTTGCTTAGCTTTTATTACTTAGCCATCGCTGCCTTGCTTGTATCCGTTCCTCATCAAGCTTAAGGCATTTGGCATCGAGCCAAGGCTTGTTTGTCTACTGTTTCTTCTCAGCTACACATTCCTTCGCCGCCTCTTTCATTGAATCACGCATTGCCTCCCACGCCTTACTTACGTCAATTTCTTTATTAATGTAATCTTTATTATTACAGAGTCGACTAAGATTTCTAACCTATTTGAGATTTCCAGTAGGTAATATGTTCTTACGCTGCGATTATCTAATCGTGAACTACGAATTTCAGTTGTTTTGATCCTGAACCCTCTCTGTTCGCGATACATAATTTCTCCCTCACTTTTGTGATCAGTGATCACTAACTGATGGTCGGTATCACCTTCCGCTCCCCTGTGATATATGGTCAATTCTTCTTGAAAATACAACAAGCAATACCAATAGTAGCAGTCATTTTAGCTTGAAATACGATTCACAAATACACTAAGTATTCCAGAATATCGGGAAGTATCTAAAGTTTATCCCATATACTAAGAGAACTATCAGTCATAATCTGGCAGTTACTTAGTACAAAAATTCCTTTCGGCAGGCCTACACCCTGAGGTAGATTTCGAAGTGTTCTTGATTGAATTTATTGGAGTAAGTGCACAATAAAAACACTTTAAGTAAACATACTTTTATCCTTTTATTTTGGACTCGCCTAGAGCAACGACGGTTTTCCGTCGTTGCTTTAAGTTTGTAACATCGAAGGATAATTTACTAGAGCATCAAAGGGACGGAACGGCACAAAACTTTGCGTAAACAGAATTTTTGAGTAAATAATACTTTTGCGTATGCCCACCGCTAACAGGGGGCTGACGCCGCCAAGCTCCCTTCGGACGCACCCTCCCCCTTGAACACCTCGCTGTCGCTCGGTGTGCATCGTGCCCTGGTGAGTTTATATACATCCTAGTTTTTAGTGGCCTCTTAAAATTGTAAATCACAACTTTGATTAAATTTCCTTTTGTGTATTTAATTAAAAAACGAAAAAAACTTTAATTTTCTTTTTTTTTAAATATGCAAAAAGTCGACGACAGGGTTTGAATCCGAGACCTTTCGATCAGCTTCCTGACGCCTTATCCACAAGACCAAACTGCAACTTCCGGGCTGAGCGCTTGTCACTGTTACTTATAGTTCAAGCTACGCGAGAGTGGAATGTATTCCGTCGTTGCTCTAGTAAATTAACCCTCGATGTTAAAAACTTAAAGCAACGTCGTTACTCTAGACACAGCCTTTTATTTTCATTATAAAATTATAAATACGGTAACTAATTACCCTAATAGGTTAACTAATTACCGTGCAAACGTTTTCTTATTAGAACTGAATGCAGTGATATTCCAATTGAAATTAACAGGCCCAATGAAACCCGCCACCTTATATACCCCTAACAAAATATGAGCGCTATCGAGACACTAGTTATTGATTTATATATTAAACATCAAGAGCTTTTCAACGTTATCCCACAAGACATGGTTTTAAAAATTTCTAATTTTCACTCCCACCCTCTCTCGTACCCCCACAACCCCTGAATCGTTGGTGTCACAGTAAACTTCTTAGGGAGAACTATAATTTATGCAAAGTTTCCCTATAAACTCCATACGGACTGATATATATATATATATTTCAAACCCCTCCCCTAAATTTGGTTCAAATATCTTGAAAATTATGGTCACTAGCTTACATATATATATATATATATATAAAGTATATATAAGTGATAGCGATGTCGATATCATTACCCATCTTGGTCGGAGCATAAACATTTGTTTAAACCGTGTTGCCCCATCAAGTATGTATTGTAATGATAACCTTTCGTTTACGAACTCTACACATATATCCTGAAGCACCAGAAGGATACTGTCTCTTAATGAGGAATAATTTTCCGAAATCGTGAGACTGTGTTTCCCCGTAATATAAAGTGTACTTGCCCTTTTGGACGGTATCTTGACTCACCCACTGGACTTCTTTTATCGCTAATATGTCCAGCTCGTACTTTTCGCTCTCGCGGACCGCCACCTGACATTCATATGTTCCACGTCCTATTCTACGATCCTTTTTAATCCTGTTCTTTGAGTCCCCACCCATAGATCCGAATGAGGAACTAGTTTACGTCCGGAATATTTAACCCCAGAAAAATTCATGGACCATCTATTACTATTTCTCGACATGCTTTAGCAGTGTATATTTCTCAACTCTACGACCTTGCAGTAAAGCCGGACATTCAAGACGTCGCCTTCTGTCCATCTCTGAGCCTTGCTGATGTCAGTCATCTTGAGTCTTAAGGTGGTAATGGTGAAGCTGTTTCCCTCCACCATGATAATTTTGTTCGGGGTTATCTTCCCCTAACCTTTGTAGATCCCTCTACTAACAACAAGGTAGTAGTACTGGTTTCGGTCCGTACCGAATATTTCCGGTACCCATCGTATCTGGTCGCCATTCCCCTATGCGCCACCTGGGGAGGCGCCTGCTAGGAGACCAATAACTCCAACCGAATTCTCTTTCTAAATGATAACTTTTGTTTTAATCATGTGGGATATTTTTGAATGAAGTTTTCAAGTGTTTGGAGCCAATTTCATTCTTATAATCGGTAACTATTACTGCCAAACGTCAGTAAATAATGAGAATTAAAATGGTGCTGTGATAATATAGTACATAGTACTTGTAAATTTTACATAATAAAGAGGGGAGCAGCGAGCCTAGGCAACCTCATTATCAGTCTGTATTTTCTCATTGAATTTATCGAATGAAGTAAGATAAACCTGCACGTTTATGTAGTAAATCCTATATAATATTTTGACATTCATATGGCAATTGATTTTGCCTTTAAATATTGAGAAGAAAGTGAATATTAGCTAAATCAAATGCTCCAAACATATCTAAAAGAAGCTGCATGTGTTAATAAACATGTTTCCATTTTGTTATTTATTAGAGTTTTCATAAATTTGAAGTGAGACTAATAAGGTGGTGGATTTCCCCAAGACTTTGTTTTTTTCTCTTGTATGTAATATTGGTAAAATAATTGGTATGTCCATTGCTCTTGAACGTCCCCAATCATTTCGAGTGTTTGAAAATTGAATGCAACCGAACGATCCCAAGATTATACAGATTTTGTTATTTCATTAATTTCAGGTGCCAAATGTTTGACATTGCTTATTGTTTCACTAATTCATTTACCAAAATTCTAGCAAGGAAAGCGTTTGCATTCTGATTTTTGGTATCCTCATAAATAATCTTTTAGGTTTTCTGGTAAATTATTCAGAATTATGGTAACTGAAAATGTCTGAAAATTTTAAATTGTTTTTAAGAATCATTAATTTGTATGAAGAATGCATAACTCAAACAAAATATAGAAAAAATAATTATATTCATACAAAATGGCATGGTTTTAGGGAAAGTATGATTAATTAGACCATCAAGTATCTGTCTAAATCTGTTCGAGTTCCCTTGCCTAGTGTTCTATTTCCTAATAGGATGTAGTTTATTTATGTTTATGTTTTTGTAATATCTGTAACCGGTTGCAGATTCTAATTGTGAACAAGAAAGATAAAGAACTCACTTAGGAACTACGCCAGTGTTTTTACCAGACGAGAAGAAACCGCAAATAATTCATATTAATGTCGGGGCATGTAGGAAGATATTCCTTGAAATCCATCGGCTAACGTGAATAACAGAGGTAGGAGCCCATGAGGTCAGTAAAAGATATGACAACAATGAGACAAGAGAGGGGGAGAGAGAAGGAAAGAAAGAAAGAGACTAGTGAGACAAGTAGAGGACGAGCTAATGAATTCTCACTAAGATCTTACAGTATCGTACGAAAAACCAGCATCCTGGGCAAAGACGAGCCCCGCAATAGCGTAGGAGGTCGTTATCTTCAGCTAGTAGTACCAGGAGCACCACAAGAGAGAACCTTCGGGTATGAGCTATACATGATCTTGGGTAAGTGGAGTTCTGATTAAGCTATATTTGACGAGGTACGAGCTTGTGAGATATATTTGTGAATCCTATCGTGTTAGACCTTTTGTATACATGGGTCTATTAATATCCCCTTCATTTAGAGTTTGTGTTATTATTCTTAATTCATTCCTAGTGTTAGCAAACTACCTTTATATTTCATGAGCTACGCAACTACTAAGCGCTAAAGGCATTCATCCCTGCTTTACTCTTTCGTATTAGATTGATGTTTGTACCGGATGAATGTCGGCATGAATACCACCTCCTAGGTTGTCGGTACGTAACGAAGAGTAGAGGCTACTTAACATATAGGGGAAATGATCACTTGTTCACATGTGTTATGACGTTCTCTATGCAAACGTAGTGGCTTCACTTGGACAAATTGCGAGATATATTGCAGAAGTTTTCTGCCATTACGCGGGGTATGAGTTATAATTTTATTATTTAGATGCACCATATAAATCAATTCCATTAGTTCCCTATCTTGGGTCGTGCTCACGTGTAATCACAGCCTTCTACTTAAAGGTGTGTATTCTAGTCACTTAAAAGAGAATTGTTTTATTCGCAATCTCATGAATTGAACAAGAGTCTCTATTGGAATATTGAGACAGACGTATTGAAGGAATGGATATGAAAAACTAGAAATTATATCATTTGCTATTTTTAAGGAAATACTAAATATTACAAGTTTATGTATATTATCTAAAAACATGTTACTAGGAATCTCAATATTCTACTATCGAAGAGTTCATGGATCAAATGATTCATGCGTTCATTCATGACCTCCTTATCTTGATCAGAATGAAAATTGGTAATTGAGTTGCAATATTTTACTTTTCCTAAACCCAAATTTCTGAAAGACCAATTATTAGCGTTTTTTTATCAGATAATATTTGTTTCACAGGGATGGCGCTAAGGGGAAGCGAGCGGAGGTGGTCACCTCCCAAATCTCACCATAATCTCCTCATGAAAGTCGGAAAGAGTATGTGAAATAGTTTAGCGACGTAGGGTAGCAATGTCTTTTCATCAACGTATTTTGACATTTTAAAATAAAGAATTCTCCTTTTCTATAATACGCATATTTTTTTAGTGTATAATTTTCCCAAGAGCACATACGTTGAAAATACCTGGATTAAACGTTAGTACCGAAACGTCATTTTAACGTTGTAAATGTACCCAAATGTCCGCCTGTTCAACGGTTTATTCAATGTTCAATAATGGTTGAGAAAAAATAGTTGAAATCAAGAAGCGCACGATGAAGTTGGCTAAAACAGAGCCTGGTTGCTGTCTACTGCTATACACATTTAGTTGAATTTTGTCCGTTGCTTTCATCATGATATACAGTATTAATTTTCCAACAGTAAATAATCCAAGTGTCTGCTGCAGGAGTCGAAGCTGGAACGTTCCGTATTCGCCGTTGGTTGCTCGAAACGTTATTCCTGGACCTCGAAATCACCTTGAGAGTCATTACTCATTTACTGTATCTAGAAGAAAAGACAGTCTTGAAAGTGTCACAAATCCAGACGTGTCGTTTTACAAATCATGTAAGATTAAGAATAAAGAATACTTTCCCTCTTTCTTTGTTATGTGCATTTTCCTTATTTAACACTTTGGCCACCGCTTCACTATTAAATGCGTATTTCTCAAGAAGTTAAACTTGTCGCCTTAGAAAAACGCATATAAATACGTCTATATCGTAGTTGAAAACACTTCGCATTAACACCCTATTAGTCTGGACGCTGACTCTCGCCCCTTGTGCACTTTTATGTGCCCTCAGTTTGAATGCTAGGCCTTATTATTCATCCATAGCGGAGTCAAAATCTGAGAAAAGCAGAGAATGTCTGGTTTGTAGACTTGTGTTCGATTTCGTTCTATGGATGCGCTGCAGTATTACCAATACCATCACAAGAATATAACATTTTTTTAAAGATATAGCTCCGACTTCATTATTAATACAGACTCACATAAGAAGTACCTTCAGTGTTAAAATTGGATGTATGCTGTAGATGGTTCTGGATACATAAGTTTATCAAATTTTGGATACACAAGAAAGTGGATTTTTGATCCAAAATGTAACTGAAGATTTCAAAGTAGCTATGAATTTCCCTAGTCTTAGGAAGTGTCTAACATGATTTACAGATAATGTTTACCCATGTAGAAAGCTACAATATGTGCTGTGATTTTTGTAAATATCAACGAAGAGTTGTTAAATATTGCAGAAATTATGGTTAACTCATCTAAAAAGGAGATGAGGAAGGTGTTACCCTAATATTATATACTAAATTAATAGTTAAATCCGTGTGAGGAACTTATGGACATTCGTGGTACCAATACATGCCTACAGGTTTTTTTCTTTCTTTTAAGACACTTTCTTCAAAAGAGCTATAACATATTGCATATCAAATTAAATATTATTAAATTCTACATCTTTTTTTTTCTGTTTATTAAATATTGAATTGGTTATCGTCTTGAGATAATTGCAAAAATAAGTAAAGAAATCGTTATTAAATTTAATTTTTTTCGACTTTCCCGGAAAATGACTGGAAATTCCAAAAACATTTTAAGAACTGAAAGTGTAGTTTGTAAGTTTATCTTTCAAACAAGAAAAAATCATCAAAATAGGTTAAGAAATGAGTGAGTTATGACCATTTAAGAAAATGTCTGATTCGCCATATTGAATCCAATATGGTTGCCAGATGACCGTGAAGCTGACCAAAAGATTGATGATCCCGGGACCAAAAGATTTTCACTCTGCTCTGGGTGGATAATAACGCCAAGCATTCAAACTGAGGACACATAAAAGTGCACACGGGACAAGAGCCAGCACCTTTACTATATTAACGAAATTAAATATTAACGAAATATAGTTTAAAATTTAATCTGCTTTCAATACGTAAATGAGAACATGAGATACGTAGTTAATTTTATTTTACGAGGGCCACTCCATACATTTTGCAATACGCAGAAACTATTAGAGGTAAAGTGATGCTTTTTTTCTCGTTACAGGTGAGACATCTAGAAGACTGAAAACACGAGGAACTTCATCGCTTGCTTTCTGATTTTTGTGGGTGTGACATTTGTGATCGAAAGTGTGGACATATTGGTTGTTCTAATGGAGCTGTCAAGCGAAGCACTTCGAGCCATGATTTACTATGATTTTCGCGTTGGCCTGAGAGAGAAGGACTGTCACGAGACGTTGAGGTCAGCGTTTGGTGATACCGTTCCAGCACACACGACAGTATTTAGATGGTATAATGACTTTCAAAAGGGTCGGACGTCGTTGGAAGATGAAGTCCGTGAAGGAAGACCTTAGTGTTCAACAACATCGGAGATTTAGTTTCTGCTGTGCAAGACATTGTCTCCAAGGATCCAAGATGTACCTATGCAATTATAGAGGAAGCTCTAGGTATTGGATCCTCGTTAGTTCACACAATTCTACACGAACGTTTGCAGCTGAGAAAGGTAGTTTCTCGGTAGGTACCCCATCAGTTGTCGGACTTCCAGAAAGCAGAGAGAATGAGAATTGCTCGTGAAACATATGTTAAACCGAGGTGGACACGAGATATTTTCTAAAATTGTTACAGGTTATGAAACCTACATACCATTTTATGACTGCCCTGCTCGCCAGGAAAGTCGTGTGTGGAATGTGGATCCATCAAGATGGCTCGACACCAACAACTTTGAAAAAACAACGAGAAATGAAGAAAGTTATGTACAATGTGTTGTTCCGTAGAACTGGTTTAGTCGCAGCTATTAGGTTACAAGAACAAAAGACTGTTACAACAAACTGGTACATAACAGTGTGTTTACCCCAGGTTCTTGTATCTTTCAAAATCCGAGGTTTACTCGTCCACCACGATAACGCCTCCTCTCACACTGCAAAGCAAACAATGGATTATCTCCAGACTAATCATGTCAAAATACTTCAGCATCTCCCCTATTCCCCTGATTTGGCTATATGTAACTTCCGGCTGTTCTTTAACCTTCAAAAGCATTTGCGGGGATGATAGTTTCACTCAGAAGATGAAATTGAAGCATCAATCCTGAACTTGTTCAACAGCAATTCCAATACAAGAGTGGCGACGGGCTTTCGACATGTGGCATGAGAGATTACAGAAGTGCATTGGTGCTGCAGGGAATTACTTTGAACATATGTAAAAAAGTTTTGTTCAAAAGACGTATAGATCTCTCGTATTGCAAAACTTATGGACTGACCCTCGTATTCGCTTTTAAGCATACTTTTTATGCAATTATCTTGGAAATATAATCTAGTCCACAGTTCAATATAATAGTTAAAAACACGTCACAATAACGTAATATCAACGAAATCAAATTTTCGTTGGAATATAGATTGAAATTCAACCTGTTTTCAACATGAAAAACAGGACACAAAATAATAATTAATGGCATTCAATAGTTTTAATTATAAATCGTATTCCATTAAATTAGAAATAATCTCATGACACGAAATCTATACCATAGTTGAATATAACAGTTAAATTCGCGTTGAATTTACATTTTTCAACAAGTCTTTGTTGAAATATGACTTAAAATGAAACGTGTGTTTTTCAACCTATAACGTTTAATCAACGAACTAAACCAAAAGTAAACGTTTTAAACACGTTTGTGTGCTACTAGGGTTTGTAGATTCCACATATTTGAAGTGTTGTGATGGACATAATAGGTGAGAATTAATATTCGCATTTGAGAAGTAGATGAGGAAATAACTATATTATTGTTTCCATGTTTTTTTGTTTTGTTTTGTTTACCACATTAATTTGTTGTAACTAGCTTTCATGTAGACTAAAAGTGGGAGAGACACCGTACGTGCTATATTTCCAAATGGTAGTAACTCAGTTTGTAGAACATTGTCTTTCAATCGGAAATTTATAATCTTACAGCTGCAAGAAAATTAATAATAATTAATTATTCAGAAAATGAACTAAAAAATTATTTTATGCTTGCAGTGTGAACCTTTGTAAATATAACGTATTTATTATACACCATTCATAATTTGAACAAGATAAAAATATAATATTCTGAAAATAGAATTTAATCTCAATAACAATAAGGACTAGCTTAATTACTAAGGTGGCAATTTTTACTTTCTTAAAATATTTATTATCTTACAGCTACAGAAAACTTAAAAATTAATTAATTATTCTGAAACTCAATTAAACAATTATTTTATGAGTGCAGTTTAACCCTCTGTAAATATAATGTACTATCAGAAAATTTAATAATTAATTTATTATTTAGAAAGTGAATCAAACCATTAATTTATAATTGCAGTTTGAGCCTCTGTAAATATAATATATTGTACATCATTCATAAAATGAACAAGATAAATATATAATATTCTCAAGATAGAATTCAACTTCAATAACAATATTTATTTGCTCATTTATTAAGCTTGTATATATTTATTTAATTTATTTATTTATTATATTAGAGGTGCCGAAAATATAATAATTCATTATTATTTACAAAATGATTCAAAGAGAAATATTTCCGTACTTGAACTGTAAGCCTCTGTAAATATAATGTATTATCCATCATTTTTAAAATGAACAAGATTAAAATATAATATTCTAAAGACAGAATTGAATCTTAATTACAAAATGGACTTGCTCATTCCTAAGCTTGCATTGTTCTTACTTTCTTAATCAATTTATTCTATTACAGCCGCGGAAAATATAGTAAATAATTTATTATTCCGAAAGTGAATCAAACAATAATTTTATACTTGCAGTGTGAGCCTCTGTAAATATAATGTATTATTCCTAATTCATAAAATGAACAAAATAAAAATATAGTATTTTGAAGATAGAATTGAACCTGAATAATAAAGACCTGCTTAATAACCAAGTTTCATTTTATTTACTTTCTTAACAAATTTATTATCTTGCAGTTGCGTAAAAATTAATAATTAAATTATTATTCACAATGTGAAATAAACACTTATTTTCTGCTTGCTGTGTGTCTCTGTAAATATAATGTATTATACATCATTCACAAAATGAACATGATAAAAATATAATATTCTGAAGATAGAATTTGACCTGAATAACAATACGGACTTGCTTATATTCTAATATCGCGTTTTTTCAATTTACTAATTAATTATATATTGCAGCCGCTGGAAAATTAATAATTAAATAATTATTCAAAAAGTGAATAAAACAAATGTTTTATGCTTGCAGTGTGAACAATTTTATTTATAATGTTTTATCCATCATTCATAAAATGAGCAAGATAAAAATATAATATTCTGAAGATAGACTAGAATCTCAATGAAAATATGGTTTTGCTCAATTACTAAGCTTGCATAATTTTACTTTGTTAATTAATTTTTATCTTACAGCTGCAAAAATTTAATAAATAATTAATTAATCAATCAGAAAGTGATTCAATGAGATGTATTTCGGTGCTTGCTGTGTAAGCCTCTGTAAATATAATGCATAATCCATAATTCTTAAAATGAACAAAATAAAAATATAATATGCTGAAGATAGAATTGAGCCTAAATATCAATATGGATTTCCTCAATTACAAAACCTTATTTTTTACTTTCATAATTAACTTTATATCTTAGAGCTGCTGGAAATACAATAGATAATTAATTACTAACAAATCGAATCAAACAATTATTTTATGTTTGAAGTAATTTTAAATATAATAAATTATTAATCATTCACAAAATAAAAAAAATAATATTATGAAGATATAATTTAACCTCAATAATAATATGGAGTTGCTTAATCACAAAGCTTAATTTTCCTACCTTCTTAATTAATTAATTTTCTTACAGCAGCGGAGAAACTAATAATAATTAATTAATTATTCAGAAAATGAATAAAATATTTTATGCTTGCAATGTGAGCCTCTGTAAATGTAAGCTATTATCCATCATTCATAAGATGAATAAGATAAGTTTATAGTATTCTGTAAAAAGAATTGAACATTAACAACAATATAGATTTGCTCAATTACTAAGCTTGCATATCTTTATTTTATTAGTTTATATATTATATAAGAGGTGCCCAAAACTTAATAATTAATTTATTATTCAGAAAGTGAATGATTCAACGATAATTATTTCCGTGCTTGCAGTGGAAGCCTCTGTAAATATAATGTATTATCTATATTTCTTAAGATGAACAAGATAAAAATATAATATTCTAAAGATAAAATTGAACATTAATTACAATATTTATTTTCTCGTTTACTAAGCTTGCATATCTTTATTTAATTAATTTATTTATTATATTACAGGTGCCCAAAATTTAATAATTAATTTATTATTCAGAATGTGATTGAAACAGAATTAATTCCGTGTATGCAGTGTAAGCATCTGTAAATATAATGTACTATCCATCATTTCTAAAATGAACAAGATAAAAATATAATATTCTAAAGATGGAATTGAACCTTAATTACAATATGGACTTGCTCAATACTAAGGCGGCATTGTTTACTTTCTTAATTAATTTATTAACTTACAGCTGCGGGAAAATAATTAATTATTTATTTATTCAGAAAGCGAATCAAACAATTATTTTATGCTTTCAGTGTGAGCCTCTCTAAGTATAATATATTATCAATAATTCATAAACTAAGCAAGATAAAAGTGTAATATTCTGAAGATAGAATTCAACCTCAGTAAACATATTGACTTCATCAATTACCAAGTTGGTATTTTTACCTTCCATAGTAATTTAAAATCTTACAGTTGCGAAAATTTAATAGTTATTTAATTATTCAGAAAATGAATCAAACAAATAATTTACTTTTGTAGTGTGAGCATCTGTAAATATAATGTATTATCCATCATTCATAAAATGAGCAAGATAGAAATATAAGATTCCAAAGATAGAATTGAACATCAATACCAATATGGACTTACTCAATTAAGAAGCTTGCATATTTTTAATTTATTTTTTATTAATTATTTTAGATGTGCCGAAAACTTAATAATTCATGTATTATTCAGAAAGTGGCTCAAACAGAAACATGTATTTGCTTGCAGTGTGAGCGTCAGTAAACACAATACATTATCCATCATTTATAAAATGAACAAGATACAAATATAATATTCTGAAGATAGAATAGAACTTCAATGACAATATGGACTTGCTCAATAATTAAGCTTGCATTTTTTAACTTTGTTAATTAAAGTATTAACTTACAGTTGCAGAGAATTAATTAATTAATTAATTATACAGAAAATGAATGAAACAATTATGTAATGCTTGCAGTGTGAGCCTCTGTAAATATAATGTATTATGAAACATTCAAAAAATGAACAAGCTAAAATATAATATTCGCAAGATAGAATTTGACTTGAATAACAATATTTATTTGCTTATATTTTAATATCGCGTTTTCTTACTATCCTAATTAATTATATATTGCTGCTGCTGGAAAATAAATAATTAAATAATTATTCAAAAAGTGAATCAAACAATTATTTTATGCCTGCAGTGTGAAGCATTTTATTGATAATGTATTATCTATCATTCATAAAATGAGCAAGAAAAAATATAATATTCTGAAGATAGAATAGAATCTCAATAAAAATATGGTTTTGCTCAATTACTAAACTTGCCTGTTTATACTTTCTTATTACATTTTTATCTTACAGCCGCCAAAATTTAATAATTAATTAATTAATCAGAATGATTCAACGAGAATTTTTTCCGTGCTTGCAGTGTAAGTACCTGTAAATATAATGTATTACCCATCATTACTAAAATGAACATAATAAAAATATATTATTCTGAAAATAGAGTTTAACCTCAATAACAATATGGACTTGCTCAATTAGTAAGTTTGCATTTTATAACTTTTTATTATAATTAATTTATTATCTTAGGTCTGTGGAAAAGTTAATATTTATTTAATATTTTTGAAGAGGTGAGTCAAACAATTATTGTGAGCCACAATAATTGAAAGGTATTATCCATCATTCAAAAAAATGAACAAGATAAAAATATAATATTCACAAGTTAGAGAATAACCTCAACAACAATATGTGCTTGCTCGATTACAAAACTTGCATATTTCTACTTTCTTAATTATTTTTTATCTTACAGCTGCGAAAAATTAATAATTAATTAATTAATCAGAAAGTTATTCGACGAGATATATTTCGGTGGTTGCAGTGTAAGCTTCTCTAAACATAATGTATAATCCATCATTCTTAAAATGAACAAAGTAAAAATATAATATTCTGAAGATAGAATTGAGAATAAAGAACAATATGGAATTGCTCAATTACAAAACTTGAATTTTTACTTTCTTAATTAACTTTTTATCGTAGAGCTGCTGGAAATTTAATAGATAAATAATTACTTACAAAGTGAATCAAACAATTATTTTATGCTTGCAGTGTAAGCGATTTTAAAGATAATAAATTATTCATCATTCATTAAATAGACAAATTAAAATATAATATTATGAAGATATAATTTAACCTTAATAATAATATGGACTTTTTAGGTACCAAGCTTAATTTTTCTACTTATTTAATTAATTAATTTTCTTACAGCTGCAGAAGAACTAATAATAATTAATTAATTATTCAGAAACTGAATAAAAAATAATTTATGCTTTCAGTGTGAGCATCTGTAAATATAAATATTATGCATCATTCATAAGATGAATTGATAAGATTATAATATTCTGAAAAAAGAATTGAACCTCAACAACAATATAGATTTGCTCAATTATTAATCTTGCATATCTTTATTTTTTAATTTATATACTATATAAGAGGTACCCGAAATTTAATAATTAATTTATTTTTTAGAAAGTGAATTATTCAACGAGAATTATTTCCGTGCTTGCAGTGGGAGCCTCTGTAAATATAATGTATTATTCATATTTCTTAAGATGAACAAGATAAAAATATAATATTCTAAAGATAGAATTAAACATTAATTACAATATTTATTTGCTCATTTATTAAGCTTACAAATGTTTATTTATTTAACTTATTTTATTAAAGGTGCCGAAAATTTAATAATATACTAATTATTCAGAAATTGATTCAAACAGAATTATTTCCGTGCATGCAGTGTGAGCCTCAGTAAGTATAATCATTCGTAAAATGAACAAGATAAAAATATGAAATTCTGAAAATTAAATTGAACCTCAGAAACAATATGGACTTGCACGATTACTGCCCTTGCATATCTTTATTTTATTAATTTATATATTATATAAGTGGTGCCCAAAACTTAATAAATAATTTACTAAACACAAAGTGAATGATTCCGCGAGAATTATTTCCGTGCATGCAGTGTAAGCTTCTGTAAATATAATGTATTATCCATATTTCCTAAAATGAACAAGATAAAAATATAATATTCTAAAGACAGAATTGAACCTTAATTACGTTATTATTTTCCTCATTTGTAATCTTGCATATCTACATTTAATTAATTTATTTATAATATTAAAGGTGCCGAAAATTTAATAACTGATTTATTATTCAGAAAGCGACTCAAACAGAATTAGTTCCGTGCATACAGTGTAAGCTTCTGTAAATATAATGTATCAACCATAATTCGTAAAATGAACAAGATAAAAATATATAATTCTGAAGATAGAATTGAACCTCAATAACAATATGGACTTGCTGGATTACTAAGCTTACATATCTTTGTTTTATTAATTTATATATTATATAAAAGGTGCTCAAAATTTTAATAATTAACTTATGCAGAAAGTGAATGATTCAACGAGAATTATTTCCGTGCATGCAGTGTAAGCCTCGGTAAATATAATGTATTATCTATCATTTTTAAAATGAACAAAATAAAAATATTATATTCTAAAGATAGAATTGAACCTTAATTACAATATGGACTTGCTTAATAGTAAGCTGGCTTTGTTTACTTTCTTAATTAATTTATTATCTTACAGCTGCGGGGAAATAATTAATTATTTATTCAGAAAGTGAATCAAACAATTATTTTATACTTCCAGTGTGCGCCTCTGTAAATATAATGTATTATACACCATAAGAAAAGCAAGATAAAAGTGAAATATTCTGAAGGTAGAATTGAACATCAATAAATGTGTGGACTTGATCAAGTGCCAAGTTTGCAGGAAATATAATAGTTAATTAATTAATTAATTATTTAGAAAACGAATGAAACAAACGCTTTACGTTTGCAGTGTGAGCGTCTCTAAATATAAAATATTTTCCATCATTCATAAAATGAACAAAATTTTAATATAATATGCTGAAGATTGAATTGAACCTCAAAAGCAATATCAACTTGCTTAATCAATAAGATTTCATATCTTTATTTTATTATCTTTTTTATTATTTTAGAGGTGCCGAAATCTGAATAATCAATATATTATTCAGAACGTGCTTCAACCAGAAATATTTCCTTGCTTGCAGTGCGAGTATCAGTAAACTTAATACATTATCCATCATTTGTAAAATGAAAAAGATACAAACATAATATTCTGAAGATAGAAATAGAACCTCAATGACAATGTTGACGTCCTCAATGATTAAGCTTGCTTTGTTTACTTTCTTAATTAATTTATTATCTTACAGCTGCGGAATACCTAATAATTAACTAATTATAACGAAAATAAATCAAACAATTATTTTATGCTTGCAGTGTTAGCCTCTGTAATTATAATATATAATCCATCATTCATAAAATGAGGAAGATAAAAATATAATATTCTGAAGATATAATTCGAACTCAATAGCAATACGGACTTGCTCAATTAGTAATCTAGCATATTTTATTTTCTTTATTTATTATTATTTTTGAGGTGCTGAAAATTTAATAATTAATATATTATTTAGAAAGTGAATCCAACAAATATTTTTTGCTTGGAGTGTGAGGATCTGCAAATATCATATATCATACATCATTCATAAAGTGAACAAGATAAAAATATAATATTCTGAAGGTAGAATTGAACATCAAAAGCAATATGGACTTCCTCTATTAATATGCTTGCATTTTTAACTTCTTAATTTCTTATCTTAACGATGCGGAAAATTTAATAATAATTAGTTATTAAGAATGTGAATCCAACAAATATATTATGGTTGCAGTTTGACCCTCAGTAAATACAATGTATTATAAACCATTCATAAGATGAACAAGATAAAATATAATATTCTGAAGATATAATTGAAACTCCATAACTATACGGAGTTATGGAGTTTCAATTATATCTTCAGAATATTATATTTTATATCTTCAGAATATATCTTCATAATATTATATTATAGCCTAGTAATTGAGTTTATATATTATAAACTCAATTGCTAGGCTTGCATGTTTTTACTCTCAAAATTAATTTTTTATCTTACAACTGCGAGAAACTTAATAATTAGTGTGAATCAAACAATTATATTGTGCTTGCAGTGTAAGCCTCTGTAAATATAATGCATTAATAATAATTCAAAAAATGAGCGAAATTGAAATATAATATCAAGATAGAATTGACCCTAAAAAATAATGACTTGCTCAATTACCAAGCTTTCATTTTTTACTTTCCTGATTAATTTATTATCTTATAGCTGCGGAAAAATTAGTAAATAAAGTGAATTAACCAATAATTTTATGCTTGCAGTGTAGGTTTCTGTTCATATTATGTATTGCCCATAAATCTTAAGATGAATAAGATAAGAACAATATTCCGAAATTAGAATTGAACCTCAATTACAATAAGGACTTCTTCAATTAATAGGCTTGCATATCTTTATTTTCCTAGTTTTTTATTATATCCAAAATCTTATTCATAATATATTATTCGGAAAGTGATTCAAACTGAACTATTTACGTGCTTGCAGTGTACGCCTTTATAAATATAATGTATTATCCAACTTTCGTAAAATGAACAGGATATAAATATAAAATACTGAAGATAGAATTCAACTTAGATAACAATAGGGACTTGCTCAATTAACAAGCTGCAATTTCTTACTTTCTTATTAATTTATTATCTTACATCTGCGGAAAACCTAATAATTAACTAATTGTGTAGAAAATGAATCAAACAATTATTTTATGCTCTGCAGTGTGAGCCTCTGTAAATAAAATGTATTATCCAACATTCATCAAATGAACAAGATAAAAATATATTATTCTCAAGATAGAATTGAACATGAATAACAATATGGAGTCGCTCAATTTCTAAGCTCGCGTTTCTTTACTTTCCTAAATATCTTGCAGCTGCTGAACACTTAATAACAAAATAATTATTAGAAACGTGAATCAAACAATTATTTTGTGCCTGCAATGTGAGCTTTCTAGATTATAATGTATTATCCGTCAATCATAAAATGAACAAGAAAAATAATTTCTAAAGATAGAATTGAGCTTTTTTAATAAAATAAACTTCCTCCATTACTAAGTGTGCATTATTTTACATTCTTTATTAATTTATTCTCTTACAGTTGCGAAAAACATAATACATTATTGACAAAGTGAACTAATTGAATATTTTATGCTTGCAGTGTGAGCCATTTTATTTTTAATGTATTATTGATCATTCAAAAAATAAACAAAATAAAAATATATTATTCTGAAGACAGGATTGAACCTCAATAATAATAATGACTCGCTCAATTACCAAGTTTTGATTTTTTCATTATTAATTATTATATTAACTTACCCCTGCGGAAAAAATAATTATTAGACTGAATCAAACAATTATTTTATACTTCCAGTGTAAGCCTCTGTAATTGTAATGTATTATCCATCATTCATAAAATGCACAAGATAAAAATATAATATTCTGAAGATATAATTGAACTTTTATAACAATATAAAATTGCTCAGTTACTAAGCATCAATTTTTTTACATTTTTAAATAATTTATTCTATTACAGCTACGGAAAACTTAATTAATTATTCAAAAATGAATTAAACTATTATTTTATGCTTGGAGTCTGAGCCTCTATACATATAACGTGTGATCCATCATTCGTAAGATGAACAAGATAAGAATGTAATATTTTGAAATTAGAATTGAACTTCAATCACAATATCAACTTGCTCAATTAATAAGCTTGCATATCTTTATTTTCTTAATTTATTTATTATTTTAGAGGTACCGAAAACTTAATATTTAATATATAATGCAGAAAGTGATTCAAACTTAATTACTTCCTTGATTCAAGCATAATTATTTCCAGTGTGAGCATCAGTAAATATATTACATTATCAATCATTCTTATAATGAACAAGATAAAAATATAATATTCTGAAGCTCAATGATAATATGGACTTGTTCAAATCCTGAGCTGACATTGTTCACTTTCTTAAATAGTTTATTATATTACAGCTGCAGAAAACTTAATAAATTATTAATTAATCAGAAAGTGAATTAACAAATATGTATGCTTCCCATGTGAGCCTCTGTACATTATATGTATTATCCATCATTCATAAAATCAACAAGATAAAATATAATATCCTGAAATTAGAATTAAAAATCAATTACAATATTGACTTGCTCAATTATTACACTTCTATAACTTTATTTTCTCAATTTATTTATTTTAATAGAGGTGCCAAAAACTTAATTGTTAACATAATATTCAGAAAGAGGTGTAGGCAAAAATGTTTCCTTGATTGCACTGTGAGCATCAGTAAACATAATACATTATCCATCATTTGTAAAATGAACAAGATATAAACATAATATTCCGAATATAGAATAGAACGTCAATAACAATATGGACATGGTCAATTAATAAGATCGAATTATTAACTTTATTAATTAATATATTATCTTATAGCTGCGGATAACTTAATAATAATTAAGTTTTAAGAAAATAAATCAAACATATTTGTTTGCTTGCAGTGTGAGCCTCTGTAAATATAATATTTATACCATCATTCATAAAATTAACAAGATAAAAATTTAACATTCTGAATTTAAATTTGAACCTCAATAACAATTTACACTTTCTCAATTAATAAGCTTGCATTTTTTACTTTCCTAATTAAATTATTATTTTACAGATCCGAGAAACATAATAATTAGAGTGAATCAGACAATTATTTTATCCTTGCAGTGTGAGCCTCTGAACATATAATATATTATACATCATTCATAAGATGAACAAGTCAAGAATATAATATTCTGAAATTAGAATTGAACCGCAAGTAAAATATGGGCTTGCTCAATTACAAAGCTTGCATGTCTTTATTTTTTAATTTATTTACTATAATAGAGGTGAAACAATTTTAATTGTTAATATATTATTAAAAAATTGATTAAAATATTATTATTTTAGTGCTTGCAATGTACGCTTCTGTAAATATAGAGTATTATCCATATTTCGTAAAACGAACAAGATAAAAGTATATTATTCTAAAGACAGAATAGAACCTCAATAGCAACATGGACTTGCTCAAATACTATGCTTGCAAATTTTAATTTCCTAATTAATTTATTATCTTACAGGTGCGGGCAACTTAATAATTAGATTGAATCAACCAATTCTTTTATGCTTGCAGATTGATCCTCTGTAAATGTGATGTATTATCCATCATCCATAAAATGAACAAAATAAATATATAATATTCTGAAGATAGAATTGAAACTCAATAACGATATGGACTTGTTTAATTACTAAGCTGGCACTCTTTACTTTCCTAGTTAATGTATTATCTTACAGCTGAGCGAAACTTAATAATTAATTTAAGATTCAGTAAGTGCATCAAACAACTACTTGACGCTTGCAGTTTATAAATATAACGTATTTTCCATGATTCATAAAATGAACAAGATAAAGATAGAATTGAACGTCAATAACAATTTGGACTTGCACAGTTACTAAGCTTGCCTTTTTTATTTACTTAATTTATTTATTATCTTATAGGTTCGGAAAGGTTCACCATTCATTAAATGAGCAAATTCGAAATATATTATTCTGAAAATGGAATTGAACATTTCTAACAATATGGATTTGCTAACTTACTAAGCATGGATTTTTACTGTCATAATTTATTAATATCTTAAAACTACTGGAAACTTAATAATTAAATAATTATTCAAAAATTATTCAAACAATTATTTTATTATTTTAATGTGAACCTTATAAAATCATTTATAAATGAAAAAGATAAAAATATAGTATTCTGAAGATATAATAGTACTTCAATAATAATATGGATTTGCTCAATTACTATGATCGCAATTTTTACTTTCCTAATTAATTTATTATGTTAGAGCTGCCGGAAATTTAATAATTAGAGTGAATCAAACAATTATTTTACGCTTCCAGTGTGAGCCCCTGAACACATAATGTATTATCCATAATCCATAAGATGAACAAAATAATACAGTATTCTGAAATTAGAATTGAACCTCAATTCCAGTATGACCCTCCTCAATTACTAAGCTTGTATATTTTTACTTTTTAATAAGCTGGCATTAATAATCTTGCATTTTTAACTGTCTTAATTAATTTATTATCTTACAGCTGCGGAAAATTTAATAATTAATCAATTATTCAAAAAATGAATCAAGAAATTATTTTATGCTTGCAGTGTGAGCCTCTGTAAATATAATGTATTATCCACCATTCATAATATGAACAAGATAAAATATAATATTCAGAAGATAGAATTGAAGCTCAATAACAATTTGGACTTGCACAATTACTAAGCTGGCCTTTTTATTTTCTTAATTTATTTAGTATCTTATAGCTGCGGAAAACTTAGTAATTGAATAATTATTCAAAAATGATTCAAACAATTATTTTATGCTTTTAGTGTGAGCCTCTGTAATTATAACCTATTATCCATCATTTATAAAATGCTGTAGATAAAAATATAATATTCTGAAGATAGAATTGAACCTATATTACAATATGGACTTGCACAATTATTAAGCTTTAATTTTTTTACATTCTTAATAATATATTCTCTTGAAGCAGGGTGAAACTTAATTAATTATTCACAAAGTGAATGAAGTAATTAATTTATGCTTGCAGTGTGAGCCATTTCAAATATAATGTGTTATTCATAATTCATTAGGTGAACAAAATAAAAATATAATATTCTGAATATAGAATTGATCTGCAACAATAATAAGAACTTTTTCTATTATCAAGCTTTCATTTTCTTATTTTCTTAATTAATTTATTATCTTACAGCCGCGGAGAATTTAATAGTTCGAGTGAATCAAACAATTATTTTATAATTGCAGTGTGACCCTCTGTATAACATATATATTATCCTTCATTCATAAGCAGAACAAGATTAGAATATAATAATCTGAAATTAGAAATAAACCTTATTTAAAGTATGGAAATGCTCAAATACAAGGCTTGCATACTATTATCTTCTTACTTTTTTATTATAATAGAGGTATCAAAACCTTAATTGCTAATATTCAGAAAGTGATTGGAACAGAATTATTTCCTTGCTTGGAGTGTATTACTCTGGCAATATAATGTATTATCAATTTTTCGTAAAATGAACACAATAAAAATAAAATGTCCTGAAGAAAAATTTAACCTCAGTATCAATATTGACTTGCTCAATTACTAAGCTTGCATTTTTTACTTTCTTAATTAATTTATTATCTTAAAGCTGCGTAAATGTTTTAAAAAAATATTTAATTACTCAGAAAGTGAGTTAAACAATTATTTTATGCTTGCAGTCTGAGCCTCTGTAAATATAATGTATTACGATCACTCATAAATAAAGACAAAATAAATATATAATATTCTGAAAATAGAATTGAAACTATAATAATATGGGCTTGCTCAATTACTAAGCATGTGTTTTACCTTCTTAATTAATTTATTATTTTACAGCTGCGGGAAACTTAATAATTAATTAAAGATTCAGAAAATGAATCAAACAATTATTTTATGCTTGCAGTGAGAACCTCTGTAAATATAATATATTTACCATCTTTTATGAATATCAAGATAGAAATATAATATTCTGAAAATAGCATTCAAACACAATAACTATATGGACTTACTTAATTACTAAACTTGCATTTTAACACTTTCCTAATTATTTTATTATCTTACAGCTGCGGGAAACTTAATAATTAATTGATTATTCAGAAAATGAATCTAACATTTTTTATGCTTGCAGTGTCGGCATCTGTAAATATAATGTATTATCCATCATTTATAAAATTAACAAGATACAAATATAATATTCTGAACATAGAAATCAACTTCCATAACTATATGGATTTGCTTAATTACTAAGCTTGCATATTTACACTTTCCTAATTATTTTATTATCTTACAGCTGCGGGAAACTTAATATTTAATTAATTATTCAGAAAGCGAAGCATAGAATTTTTACATGCTTGCAGTTTGAGCCTCTGTAAATATAAAATATTAAACATCAATCATGAAATGAACAAAGTAGAAAAATAATATTCTGAAGATAGACTTGAACCTCGATAGCAATATGGACTTTCTGAATTAATAAGCTTGCAAAGCTTGAATTTCATATTTATATATTACTTTAGATAAGCCGAAAACTTAATTATTAATATATTATTCAGAAAGTCATTGAAACAGAATTATATCCTTGCTTAAAGTGTAAGCATCTGTAGATATAATACATTATACATCAATCATAAGATGAACAAGATAAAGTTATAATTCTCTGAAGATAGAATAAAATCTCAATAACAATATTAACTTGATCACATAATAAGCCTGCATTCTTTCTTTCTTATTTATTGTATTATCTTACAGCTGCGGAAAAATTAACATTTATATAATTTTTCAAAAAATAAATCAAACAATTATTTTATGTTTGCAGTGTGAGCCTCTGTAAATATAATGTATTATCCATAATCAATAGGATGAACAAGATTAAAATATAATCTTCTGAAGATAGAATTCAACCTCAATAACTATATGGACTTACTCAATTACTAACCTTGCATTTCTACACTTTCCTAATTATTTTATTATCTTACAGCTGCGCAAAACGTAGTAATTAATTAATTATTTAGAAAATGAATCAAAAGTAATTTTATGCTTCCACTTTGAACCAGTGTAATTATAAGGTGAAATCCATCATTCATAAAATGAACAAGATAAAAATATAACATTCTGAAGATAGAATTGAACCTCAATAACAATAGGAACTTGCTAAATTAATATGCTTTCCTTTTTAATTCTGAATTAATATATTATCTTACAGCTTCGGAAAATTTAATATTTAATAATTTATTCAGAAAATAATAAAACCAATTATTTTATGTTTACAGTGTGAGACTCTGTAAATATAAAATATTATCCATCATTCAAAAAATGAAAAGGATAGAAATATATTATTCTGAAGATGGAATTGAACCTTTATAACAATATGTACTTGCCCAATTTCTAAGCATGCATTTTTTACTTTCGTAATTAATTAATAACTTACAACTGCTGGAAAGTTAATAGTTAAATAATTATTCAAAAATGATTCAAACAATTATTATATTCTTTTAGTGTGAGCCTCTGTAATTATAATCTATTATCCATCATTCATAAAATCAAAAAGATAAAAATATAATATTCTCAAGATAGATTTGAACCTTTATAACAATATGGACTTGAACAATTATTAAGCTTGCATTGTTTTATATTCTTAATAATGTATTCTCTTACAGCAACGTAAAACTTAATTAAATATTCAAAAATTGAATCAAGCAATTATTTTATGCTTGCAGTGTGAGCGATTTGAAATATAATGTATTATTCATAATTCATAAGGTGAACAAAATAAAAATATAATATTCTGATGATAGAATTGAACCACAATAATAATAAAGATTTGCTCTATTATGAAGCTTTCATTTTTTTACATTAATAATTAATTTATTATATTACAGTTGCGGAGAAATTAATAGTTAGACGGAATCAATTATTTTATGCTTGCAGTGTGAGCCTCTGTACATATCATTCATAACAAGAACAAGATTAGAATATAATATTCTGAAATTACAAATAAACCTCAATTGAAGTGTGGACTTGCTCAATTACAAGGTTTGTATACATTTATTTTTGACACCTTTTTAATAGAGGTGTCAAATCTTAATGGTTAATACATTATTCAGAAAGAGATTCAAACCGAATTATTTCCCTGCTTGCAGTGTACTACTCTGTTAATATAATGTATTATCAATCTTTCGTAAAATGAACATAATAATATAATTTCGTGAAGAAAAATTTAACCTCAATAACAGTATGGACTTCATAAATTACTAAGCTTGCACCGTTTACTTTCTTAAATATTTTTTTTTATCTTACAGCTGCGGAAAGGTTGGTGATTAAAGATTCAGAAAGTGAATCAAAGAATTATTTTATGCTTGCAATGGGAGCTTCTGTAAATCTAATATATTATCCATCATTCATAAAGTGAAAAAGATAGAAATATAATATGCTGAATATAGAATAGAACCTCAATAACACTATTAACTTGATCAATTAATAAGCTTGCTTATCTTTATTTTCTTAATTTATTTATTTTTTAGATTTGGCGAAAACTTAATAATTATTATATTATTCAGAAAATAAATTAAAGAATTATTTTATGCTTGCAGTGTGAGCCTATGCAAATATAATGTATTATCTATCATTCATAGGATGAACAAGATTAAAATATAATATTCTGAAGATGGAATTCAATATGGACTATATGGATTTGCTCATTTACCAAGCTTTCATTTTTTTACTTAATTAATTCATTATCTTACAGCTCAAGAAAAATTAATAATTAATTATTCAGAAAGTGAATCAAACAATCATTTTATGCTTGCAGTGTGAGCCTTTGTACATATAATTTATTTTACATCATTCATAAGATGAACAAGACAAGAATATAATATTCCGAAATTAGAATAGAACGGCAATTACAATATGGTCTTGCTCAATTGCAAAGCTTGCATATCTTTATTTTTTTAATTTCTTTATTATAATAGAGGTGCCGAAATTTTAATTGTTAATACATCATATTATTGAGAAATTGATTCAAATATTATTATTTCAGTGCTTGCAAAGTACGCTTCTGTACATATAAAGTATTATCCATCTTTCGTAAAATGAACAAGATAAAAACATATTATTCTGAAGAAAGAAGAGAACCTCAATAACAATATGGACTTGCTCAAATACTATGCTTGCAAATTTTAATTTCCTAACTCATTTATTATCTTGCAAGTGCGGGAAACTTAATGACACTAGTTAACAAGGTTTTTGTAACATGAGAGAAAACACCTGATCTTAAAGGAACTTTTTGCGCTGAATTCGAATGTGTATTCAGTTTTTCTCCATCACTTAGTTTTCCCGCGACTGAGGGAAATCCCAAATCCCCTAAAAATTCTCTTTTTCACATATTTTATACCCCTAGCTCTTGTCCCCTTACGTATAGTAATACAGAAATTATACCAAAGTAAACCTTGATTGATACTTAATAAACCTTCCAAGTTTCATAACAATCGCATTATTCTTTCTAGAGAAATAAATATATTTGTATGTATACTGTGTGTACTGTTTATTGCACCACATAGTATTGCTTTCAGAACTCTTGATACATTCATCCAACTTCTTTCAGTTTTCTTAATTAAATCGTTATCAAATATTCCTATCAAATGTAACAGAGTGCAAGAGAAAGAAAGAATGAAATACAGACACATTGTTTTGTTGACAAGAATGAACAAATACAGCCCCAATTTTCCCCTCTCCTTTGCCTCCGCCCCTTTCATTTTTGTGTTCCTGACACGTGGAAGTTTTGTACATTTCTATATTGAAGTGTGGCGTATTCACTTTCTATCTTTGCTGCCAAAAGTGATTCCGTATTTAATCTTAACGGCATTTTACCCAGAAAAGACCAGAAGTGTGGTTTGCGATCAGTAAAATGGCAACAAGAGGACGCCTTCATGTTTTAACCCACCAAATATTTTTTGTTGTGTGTGTAGCCAGTTTGTAGTTAAGAGACAGTGTAGATCCATTACGCCATCGGTGAAACTAGCATATATTAAACATTTCGGATGTCGTGTGGGAAATCAAAACAAAAGTTGGGCACCTCACATTATTTGTGTGTCGTGCTACGTCACTTTACTTGAATGGGCCAAAGGAAAACGGAGATTCATAAAAATTGCTGTACCAATGGTGTGGAGAGAACCCACCAACCATGTGATTGATGTTATTTTTGTCTCACAGTAGTTAAGGGACATTCTAAAAGAAGCAAATGCAGAATAAGATACCCCAGTTAACCGCAATTAGATCTGTTCCGCACAGGGATGAGCTTCCATTTCCCAAGCCACTTACCAACTGGGAAGAGATATGCCCAGAAGAGTCTGATGATGAACCATAGAGATCAACATCTACATCCACAGATCCAACGTTCACTTTGACAGCAAGGTAAACAGTGCCGCGCTAGCTGCCTGGACAGCATTTGAGTGTGTTGTGCGCAACGTTTTGGGCAATAGCAAAGCGGAGAATTACAGTAAATCGTACAAGACATGCTACAGAAATACAAAGAGTTGGGTTGTAGGATGTCTTTAAAAATGCAGTTTTTACACTCCCACCTTAGCGTTTTCCTGCTAACCTAGGTGCTGTCAGCGACGAACAAGGGGAAAGATTCCACCATGACATAATGGCAATGGAGAAAAGTTACCAGGGACGATGGGATCTTTCAATGATGGAGTATTATTGTTGGGGTCTTGTTAGAGAATGCAACACTTCTTATAAAAGAAGGAAGTAGTGTATATTTTTGTAACTCAATGGAAGTTTCATATATTCTGGTAGTTTCAATGGCTTATTCATGACATTTTGTATATTTGTATTATTGTTTATTGTAAATTGTCATACATGTAAATTGCATTGTATTCTATTTTATGTCTTTGTTTGTGGTAATACAGTAAATAGTTTGTTTTTTTGTTTTTAATTCAAGAGATCTGAAAGCAATGTTATGTGGTGCAACAAAGAGTACACACAGTATACATACAAATACATTTATTTCTCTCGAAAGAATAATGCGATTGTTATGAAACTTGGAGAGTTTATTAAGTATCAATCAAGGTTTACTTTGGTATAGTTTCTGTATTACTATACATAAGGTGACAAGAGGTAGCGATATAAAATATATGAAAAAGATATTTTTTATGGAATTTCCCCACAATCCCTCTGACGCGGGAAAATTGTACGTGATGGAGAAAGACTGAATGCATATTCGAATCCAGTGCAAAAAGTTCCTTTAAGATCAGGTGCTTTCTCTCATGTTACAAAAAAAATAAGTTTAAATTTGTTGACTAGTATAATTACAATGAATCAATTATTTTATGCTTGCAGAGTGATCCTCTGTAAATATGATGTATTATCCATCATCCATAAAATGAACAAGATAAATATATAATATTCTGAAGATAGAATTGAAACTCAATAACGATATGGACTTGTTCAATTACTAAGCTTGCATTTTTTACTTTCCTAGTTAATGTATTATCTTACAGCTGCGCGAAACTTAATAATTAATTAAAGATTCAGTAAGTGAATCAAACAATTATTTTATGCTTGCAGTCTATAAACTTAATGTATTTTCCATCATTCATAAAATGAACAAGATAAAGATAGAAAATTCTGAAGATAGAATTGAAACTCAATGACAATTTGGACTTGCACAGTTACTAAGCTTGCCTTTTTTATTTTTTTTATTTATTTATTATCTTATAGGTGCGGAAAACTTAATTAATTATTAATTATTCAAACATAAATCAATCAAATATTTTATGCTTTCAGTTTAGGCTACTTTGAATATAATGTGTTACCCATCATTCATAAAATGAGCAAGTTAGAAATATACTATTCTGAAGATGGAATTGAACATTTATAATATGGATTGCTAATTTACTAAGCATGGATTTTTACTGTCGTAATTTATTAATATCTTAAAGCTACTGGAAACTTAATAATTAAATAATTATTCAAAATTATTCAAACAATTATTTTATAATTTTAATGTGAGCCTCTGTAGTTATAATCTATTATCCATCATTTATAAAACGAAAAAGATAAAAATATAATATTCTGAAGATAGAATAGAACTTCAATAACAATATGGATTTGCTCAATTACTAAGATTGCATTTTTTTACTTTCCTCATTAATTTATTATCATAGAGCTGCCGGAAATTTAATAATTAGAGTGAATCAAACAATTATTTTACGCTTCCAGTGTGAGCCCCTGAACATATAATGTATTATCCATCATCCATAAGATGAACAAGATAATACAGTATTCTGAAATTAGAATTGACCTCAATTCCAATATGACCCTCCTCAATTACTAAGCTTGTATATTTTTACTTTTTAATAAGCTGGCATTAATAATCTTGCATTTTTAACTGTCTTAATTAATTTATTATCTTACAGCTGCGGAAAATTTAAAAATTAATCAATTATTCAAAAAATGAATCAAGAAAATATTTTATGCTTTCAGTGTGAGTCTCTGTAAATATAATGAATTTTCCATCATGAACAAGATAAAATGAACAAGATAAAATATAATATTCAGAAGATACAATTGAAACTCAATAACAATTTGGACTTGCACAATTACCAAGCTTGCATTTTTTATTTTCTTAGTTTATTTATCATCTTATAGCTGCGGAAAATTTAATAATTGAATAATTATTCAAAAATGATTCAAACAATTATTTTATGCTTTTAGTGTGAGCCTCTATAATTATAATCTATTATCCACCATCCACAAAATGAAGTAGATAAATATATAATAGTCTGAAGATAGAATTGAACCTATATAACAATATAGACTTGCACAATTATTAAGCTTTATTTTTTTTACATTCTCTTGAGCCTTTTTGAATATAATGTGTTATATATCAATCATAAAATGAGCAAGGTAGAAATATATTATTCTGTAGATGGAATTGGACCTTTATAGCAATATACACTTGCTAATTTACTAAGCATGCACTTTTACTTTCGTAATTAATTAATATCTTACAATTTCTGGAAACTTAATAATTAAATAATTATTCAAAAATGAATCAAACGATTATTTTATGCTTTTAGTGTGAGCCTCTGTAATTATAATCTATTATCCATCATTTATAAAAGGAAAAAGAAAAAATATAATATTCTGAAGATAGAATTGAACCTTTATAACAACATGGACTTGCACAATTATTAAGCTTGCATTGTTTTACATTCTTAATAATGTATTTTCTTACAGCAGCGTATAACTTAATTAAATATTCATAAAGTGAAAAAAGCAATTAATTTATGTTTGCAATGTGAGCCATTTTAAATATAGTGTATTATTCATAATACATAAAGTGAACAAAATAAAAATATAATATTCTGAAAATAGAATTGAACCACAATAATAACAAGAACTTGCTCTATTATCAAGTTTTCATTTTCTTACATTCTTAATTAATTTATTATTTTACAGCTGCGGAGAAATTAATAGTTAAAGTGAATCAAACAATTATTTCATGCTTGCAGTGTGAGCCTCTGTACATATAATGTATTGCCGGCCGGGTGGTCGAGTGGTCTGCGGCGGTAGGCTATTGACTAAACGTTCCCGGGTTCGAGTCCCGGCTGGGGCATGGGTGTGGATTTTAACACTTAACAGCTAAAGGCAAATCGTGACGGGCCGAAGTCCAAAGTTACTAAACTGGCCCATATAAAAATAAATAAAAAAATAAAAATATAATGTATTATTTCCCACTCATAAGAAGAAAAAGATTAGAATATAATATTCTGAAATTACAATTAAGCCTCAATTACAGTATGGACTTGCTCAATTACAATTCTTGCATACCTTTCTTTTCTTTTTTTTATTATAATAAAGGTGTCAAAAACTTAATTGTTAAAATATTATTCAGAAAGTGATTCAAACATAAATATTTCCGTGCTTGCAGTGTACTACACTGTCAATATAACTTATTATCAGTCTTTCGTAAAATGAACATAATAAAAATATAAAATCTTGAAGAAAAACTTAATGCCAATAACAACATGGACTTACTTTCTTAAATAATGTATTATCTTACAGCTGCGATAAACTTAATTATTAATTAAGTATTCATAAAGTGAATTAAACAAGTATTTTATGCTTGCAGTGTGAGCCTCTGTAAATATATATCAGTACAAAACCCCGTTCGGGGTAAAAGGAAGAGTGACGCAAGAATTCTACTTACAAAAGAAGTTATATATATTTTGCGAGTGACATTCTTTGTGTCATTATAGCGCAAGTATTGCCTTTGTAATAAAATTAAGAGACAGTATCCTTCCGCCATAGTGACACAAAGAGAGTCACTCGCAAAATAGATATCACTTCTTTTGTGAGTAGTATTCTTGCGTCACTCTTCCTTTTTCCCCAAACGGGGTTTTGTACTGATATTAGTTATTTTCTAAGGCTACCTATAAAAAAGACTGTAACACGATCCATCTATGCCGATTTAAATAATACAGTAATTTGAATTAAAAGCTTTCTTTTGAAAAAAAGAACATATTGTGTTCCCCAGGGTTTTAACTTCTGAACTTACACAAGTTTTAAAAAAATAACACTCGACCGGGATTTGAACCCGCGAACCCACGCGTCGCAGTCAAGAACGCTAATTATTAGGCTACTTTTTTTTTTTTTTTTTTTTTTTTTCTTTTTTTAAAAGGTGAAACGCACCCTAACCGAATGCGCCACCCAACTGGTTTTTAACTCTTACAACTCTTGCTTTCTCTTTCAACTGATTTTCCCTAACTACGGACAACACAGTTAAAATCACATCCATGCCCGAGGCGGGATTCGAACCCACGATCCTTGACTCTACAGACTAGCGCGCTAGACTGTTCGGCCACCTGGATCGGCTAGCCGAGGCTTCACGCTTGCAGTGATGGAAACAGATTGGAAACGGACGGTGGTCTACAAGGACTCCTGTCTTGTAACAAAGAAAAAAATTTCCTGCTTCTAAACTATATTTATAGCATTCTGAGTATATTGCAACAAGTAAGTAAATGTTCAATAATTTTGTTGAAGACAATTGCCTATAAAGCACAGTTCGTTTCGATTAAAGGACGAGGTGGATAACCGATAATGTGTAGCATTTTTTTCTCATAGCAACAAGGAGCAGGATGCAATTCCGCGCAAAACATGCATTAATATTCTTAACAGAAAGTACATTTTAAATTAATCGCCATGGGAACGTGTAGGTTAGATAAAATTAGGTACGGTCATGTATCTTTACATTTTTCTCCTTTACGTAATGCCCAGTTGCGTGGAGCAGCGGCGGAGAGTGTTCTCCGTACGGGCTCGTATTTAAAAAGTGGCACGTGTCACTATGGCGGAAGGATACAAGATCGATTTTGCTCCATATCTCGAAAACGGTAACTCCTATCAAACGTCTAAGCTTGGATTTACCCCGCAATGGACCCCTAAACCCTCCGGTTACTCTCATTTGGGGCTAAAACAAAAAGACACAGAATGACGGACATACTTTCTATCATTTGTGGAAATTTTGTAATTCGGTTTAAAAAGTCGTAGCTTTTGAACCGCTCCACCGATTTCAACGTATGATACACCGTTTGAAACGTATTGAAGTGTAGAATAAGATCCAGTAAGTTTCGGCCACCTATATGGTCTGAGGTCAGTGCTATTCTAAAAAATGTGAAATTTTGATATTTTTTTCAAAGGGCCCTAGGGGGTCCCAAGGAGATCCTACCGACTCATTGTTTTTTCGTGTCTTAGTATTGGAAAGAGCTTTCAAATATAAGTTCAAGCATCAAAATCGGACTTATACTTCGGCAGATCCGAAACTAACTGTATACTATCTGAGTGTCGCTAACAGTGTCCTTTGCCAGCGTCACTCGATGAACAGCCGTTCTTCATGATATTACTCATAATTCATAAAATGAACAAGATAAAAATATAATATTCTGAAGATAGAATTGAACATTAATAACAATATGGACTTGCTCAATTACTAACCTTGCATTTTTTTCTTTCCTAATTAGTTTATTATTTTACAGCTGCGGGAAATTTAATAATAAATTAATTATTCAGAAAGTGAATCAAACAATTATTTGATGCTTGCAGTGTGTGCCTCTGTATTATCCATCATTTATAAAATTAACAACATAAGAATATCATATTCTAATGACAGAATTGAAGCTCAATAACAATATGAACTTTCTTAATTACTAAACTTGCTTATCTTTATTTTCATAATTTATTTATTATATTAGAGGTGCCAAAAACTTAATAATTAATATATTATTTAGAAAGTGATTGAAACAGAATTATTTCATGCTTGGAGTGTGAACCTCTGTAAATATAATGTATTATCATCATTCGTAAAATGTACAAAATAAAAATGGCTGGGAATATCAAATCCATGATGAGAACAAAAATTATAACCTGTAAACTCATCTTTCTAATAAAAAGGAATCATGAAAATCGGTTAAGAAATTGATGAACAACGACGCTCAAAGAAATTGTCGATTCGCCATGTTGAATCCAATATGGCTGCCAAATGACTATGAACCAGATCACGTGAAAAAAAGATTTTTGCTCTGATATGGATATGTTATAACGCCCTACATTCAAATTGAGGGCACATAAAAGTGCACATGGGACGGGAGCCAGCGCCTAGACTATCAAACAATAGTTGATTATGGTGTAATTGTTTGATCATGGGGAGAGAGAGTTAATGTGAGTTTCAGCCAAATGTTGACTAAACGTTGAATTATTACTTGTCGATAACGTGGCTATTAAAATAAATAGATCAAGAAAGTTAAACAAACTAGAATGTTTTGAAATTATCCTGACCCCATTAGCATTAACACTGAAAGATCACCTTTCTACTACTCAGCTTACATCGTAAGATGTTTATATTATGAATATACAATATGATGAAGGTCACAAAGTGTCTCTAATTAACAGTCCTAGTCCAGTTTCACAAAATCAAACTAATAGAATTTGTGATGCAGCTCAATCAGTATCTGATTATATTGATGTATATAGGGTGAGATTTACTGTCAAACCTGAAATACGAAAAGTACATCAATGTTATGCTTCTTTTGGCCACCTGTCAAAACGAGCGAAAATATGGTTACTGTGCGCGTTCGTATCATGATTATTTTCCTTGCCCTTATCGACAAACGTGTGAATTGTAAATCTCATGAGCACCGGGCTAGACATTATGAAGAGATCATTTTTAGGAGAATATAAACTTATTAAGAAGCCTTAAATATCTTGAAACCGAAATTCTACAATACTGCCGAACTTTTTCGTGGCACGTGCAAAATAAACCATACATAAAACTGAAACATCTAAGGTATCTCCCAGGTTTAATTTGCAAACTATGATGTCAAGATGATGAAATTTCTAGTGATTATTTTAATACTTCTGGTTTAGATACCACCAATCACGAAACAATGACTGAACATGGGAAATTACTACTACTATTTTCTAATGCAAATTCACTGAGAGATGTGAATCAGTCTTAGTCTGAATTAATAAATAAACAAGTTTCTAACAGATATATGTACTCCAATGAATTATTGAATCAATATGATTCAAAATATTTATTGATTGATCTAACTGAAACGCTTTCTCAAGTCATGGACAAAATTTGTAAGAATCCTATGCTAGACAATAATAATGAAACTCTTTCTATCTACCAGAATATAGTCAAGAAATTGGAGAAGTATGTTTCAATCCAATCTTAACAAAGCTTAAGATGATAAGAGATATATCATTCTCATAACTTGTTACAGGTTAAATTATTATTATAAAAGTGTCAGTACTTCAAACTATTAATGGCTGCATACAGTTTATCTCATATAAGAGAAACCAATACCTATAGAATGGAATCAAAATGTGTGTTTGGAGGATTACTCTAATACTCATAATTGGCCGTGCAAACTAGTAATCCTGATTGTCTGTTTTATTACTAAATAGAAATGCATTACCTAAAAGGCTCTATACTACCTCAGGAGTACTCAGGAAACAAAAGATCTCCGCATGTAGTAAAGTGCTTCCATTTCGACACAAGCAGTGACTTGTTAGACTATTTTGAGCCTCGAAATTTCTCCATGTATACAGAACATTAGTCTAGCTGTAGTAGTTATATGATTAAAACACCTGTTTGGCAATTGGAAGATCCGCATTCGAGTACAGGTTATGGCAGCGACTAATGTTTTTGTGTAGTTTCTGACTGATACCATGCATAAGATGGTTGATTAAAGAAAATAACGTCGAATGCTTACAACTAATTAATGCGCCTCTTCTGTGGAGTAGCAATTAAAATAATCAGATTGTGTTTTATCTGATACGTAAAGAATAACTCCAAACGAACAGGGTGGAATTTACAAAACAAGTATATACGTTAAAGTTCAAAACAGAAATAACAGTTTGAACAGGAAATTCCTATTATAACTTTTTATTAAGAGAGAAACCAGATTTTCTGGTTTCGCTTTCTGAAATTTGAGGAAGAGCATATATAATAATCATAATGTCTTTGAATATATTCACATACAGCATTGGAAATAACTTTAAGATAAATCTACTACAAGAAAAAATGAACAATTTGCCAAGAGTAAAATTAAACAGCTGATAGCGAAAACTGGGCAAATAAAAAACATTTTTTTTCTCTTTTTCAAAAAACTAGACTTATTATGATCATATAATAGCCTGAGAAAGGACAAGGGTAATTTTGTAATAGAATTTGTAATAGAAAAAAGTAATTTTATTCAAGCGGACAAGGGGCACCCTATGGACTGTTTACACATGTCTTCATATTTTAATTACTTTTTTCTATTTGTCAATTAGGAATTACAATTTCCATTCACTGATAATAAAATAACTGATCAAAATGGCGACAGCAAACACTTGATCGAAATTATATGTTTGGTTTCGATAAGAAACTGCTTTTATCTTTCTGCGAATGCCCGAAAATCACACTGGAACTGAAAACTGAGAACATCCAACGACGGGAAAGAAATCTGTTGGTACGCTTTTAAATTTGAAACATTCCTGAATATGAAACATTATTGGATATATCACTGAACGTATCCAAAAGGTTTAACAGTGTAATCGAGTGTCGAAAGTTTAATCGTGTAATGAGGATATAGGTGATTGAGGTTTGCTGGTTTGTCTATTTGTTAAAGTCTATTTTTTTAAATATTTACAGCTCCGTAAACTTGCATTATCTTAATTTAAATCTAATAACAATAACATATTCTTGAAATTGAAATAGAAATACTGTATTTTCATTTCCTCATATTTAATGCATTTTTCAACGTTGTTAATTACTGTAAATAATGAATAATACAAAATATTTACTACAATAGATCATTACTTACCGATTGATACCATTTTCTCGCGATGATGTTACGTAGCATTATTACATTGACATAGTTACGTCGTAACTCTCAATATCTATTCCATTGTTACAAAATAAGATTATTGTTTCTGATTATCTTTTTCTTCATACCAGTTAAATACTCTTTTAGGAATGAAAGAAAGGTCATTCACATTCCTTAACCATGTCTCCCATCTTAACATGAAGAGAAGGCAGATACATAGCAACATGGTGCAGTTATTTGAAATTTTACATTTCAGCAATTATGATGTAAGTGTAGCGAGCTGTGAAAGAGACATCACATTTTAAAAATAATCCACTGGCACTATGAGCTTCCTATACTGGTAATTAAAAAGACCTTACCCACTTCCAGACATCATCAATGCATCTTTTATAGATTGTACACACTGCTTGATCGAAAATGGTTAGTAGATCCACTTTCTTAGTTTTGTAATTTGCCCGATATAGCATTAATGAGCCCATACTCGATATAGGTTTAAACGCGTCATATGTTATGCTTGCCATGTGTATTAGCTTGGTGTTGCAAGAGTTTGCATGTTTCGGACATTCAAATTTCTCTACCGCTCTTTTTCTATAAAACTGTTGTACATTTATTACCAATTTAAAATTATCGGTGATTAAAAATTACACAAACAAATTAGCGCTGCGATTCTACTAACAGTCGCGATGGGTCCGGTCCTTTCATAGCATCCCAGGTGCATAAGAATTTATTTTTATAAAATGGGTTGGCAGCACTGTTAACTGGAGTGCTTAGAGACGGGAAAACCCACAGTTCTTTTCTATTGTGTTGACTGTTTATGCCAAGTTCGCTTCGTTTAAGTCTAATAATATGGAAGCAATTTGAAATATGAATATTGATTTTTTAAATGGTCGGCAACACTGACAACAAGCCAAAACATATCCATCCATACCACAACCATGTCCTACACCTTGTGGCTCATAAGTTATCTTTTTCAACACGGTTTAGTAACACTAAAAAAAATACAGTATTTTCCTATTGTGTTAAATAATATTTATGCCAAGTGTAGTGATAATACATGTAAGTAATGTAGACAAATTAAATTGTAAACAAAATAGGTTGGCAACACTTGCAACGAAATGGTTCGAGACTGAGGCACCAACAGAATCTCTCTATTCTAGCCCATAATGTTTATGCAAAATTTGGTGCAGATAGATCTAACGGATTGGAAGTAATTTGAACAATTGTATTTTTCAAAAATAGGTTATCAGCACTAAACCACTGCACCAATCAAGACAGCTCCGACGGCTCCAAGATAGTCTAGACAAAATATTTCTAAAGACACCTCAGCTACGTCTCTACACTTCGTGATTTATGAGTATATTTTCTGAACCCTGAAGGACAGACGGGTAAAGCGGTATTATAGGGTCCGTTTTACTATAGCTTTGCTATCATGGGACCTTAAAAGGTACAAGTAAAAGGTACCTGTTTGTTTAGCATGCCCCGTAAACGGTCCATCGGGGATGTGGGCGTAGCGCTTCGTATATTGTCGACCTACCGCACAAACGCCAGTTTCACGCTCGAACGCCTTTAGCTCTCAAAGTGTCCAGAATTTCGAATAAGCCCGATTTCTCTTACATCTGCTTTCTCTTAAATTTGTGAACATATTTTTTTCTACAGGTAATGCCAGCATTTAAAATCTAACAGTATAATCTAATGCCAGGATTTTTTTCTAAAGAAAAGTCAACTCAAAGTTCTATTTATGTTTCATGTGCTGACAGAAAAACTTTCCTTTTCCTGTTTTCTCTGATTTAATGAAGTCGGTTGTTTGCTTGGTCCACACGATCCTATTAAACAAGTTATATAGATAAAGTGTTACGGATAACCATTTAGCTTGGTTGGAATCCTATTTCTAGCTGTATTTGCATCTTTAAACTGTATTGTTAATATTTATTGTAATCGTAACCATATATGTGCTACGGTAATGATACTTTTGTCCTAAGTTGTCTATATCTGGTATTGTTGTGTAGTTGTGATTTCTAAACAATAGCTAAATTTCATATTGTTGGGGAAATATTTATATGGCTGATTGGGCAATATTCATTCATGGCCTCGAAGTTTGACAATATATTTATTGCTGTTTGAGTAATACTATATAGTTGTTGGATGTACATACAGGAAAAATAAAAGAAGTATAGTCACTATAACAATACAGTTACGTGGGGCATTGCGTGATTGGACAATTGTAACTGAACAGGAAGATGTGGTCTAACTTCAGCAGGTGATTCCTGAGATCAAAACAACAAAAAAGGTCTCTGGCATTTTCTTCGTGTAAGAAATACAGGGTTGCCAACTTGAAATCCAAAATCGACAGCTGACACTTGTACCTGAACAGAAAGATGTGAACAGCCTGCAGGGGTGATTCTGTATACCAAAAACAATTAGGAAGGTCCTAGGAATGCAAGCAAAAAGTTGCATCATTTCGGAAGTAGAAGCGGTCGAAGGTAAAGATCAGAGCAGTGTAGGTCAAATACCAAGAACAGCAAAGGTGGTGGCCCAGGTCAATGTGACAGGGTTTGAACATGCTCTATTCAAAAGTCTAAGGTGTGCAAGCAGTACGCATGACAATCTTCATAGCAACGAAGACAGTGCCACGAATTTATGAGAAAAAGAAGCGTCGCTGGGACGCCATGCTGGCAGGCAACTAGACGTTGGCAATTGGAAAGTTGGGGCAACACATGTCACATGGAAAACAAAAAGGGATTTACGTGGTTGCATAACTCGGCAGGAAATGATAAGTGGTAGACCGTCATGAAACATTGCCAAGTCGCCACACAAGAACGAAAGTATCATTAATGAACTAAATGGGTTCTACGACATCCCAAATAGCTTTGACAGACCTGTACTATTTGATGGTACTGCCTCATGCCCCATATGATTCCTGTTTCCTTAAAAGAGTGTTGTCTATCAGTTGATTATTCACGTTCAGTTAAGCTCTGAGAGTGTTGATGTTAAAAGTGTAACACAGCCATTTTCTCTTGTTAAAACAACTCTCACATTTCATTTGCCTTTTGTTTTCATTTCCATGGCTAGTCAATGGTTTATACCTTTGAAAGTACTCAGATTTCCCTGCACATGAGGCAGTATCCTCATTTGTTATTAACATTGGGAATTATATGTCTATACAATGGCCCTCCAAGGAAAAGATAAGCTTATATCAATGGCCCTTAGCTGAGGAAACATCTACTTTGAATTTTCACTTATTGTAATGTTGTTTGATACTGTACATTTTGCGTATAACCGAATCGGACGAACTTTGATAGCTGATATTGTTGGTACCCCACAGTACCCCAGAACACCACATAGGAAACCGCTGAAAACACCGTGAGCAATAGACTATTTTATTATATTTAGATTTCTAACAATGTAAGTATTTTTTTTTATTTCTTCTCGTTTTGTACCGAAACCCCACAAGTTCATTTTTCATGGGGTCGCAATAGTTATTCAGGCATATATCGATAAGTACTTGAAATTTTGCGTTCCGGTTTTCAATAGAACGTCTCAGTTGAAGTCTCTCTTTGATTTCTGCTTGAAAAAGTTTGTTTAGCTGTACGCAGAAATTAGAATAGTGCGTTCCCCTTGGTACCCCAGAACCCTACAAATTGACTCCTTCTTTTTTGCAAAAATTTTCGTTTGGGATACGGAATTATGGAGGGTTATTACATTTTTTAAAATTGTTTTTCCCTTTATATAAAGTACCCAAGAGCCCAACCCCTACCATTTTATTTCAATGTATTATTCAAATAATACAGTGATTCTAAACATTTAGTATCTGTCTTGTTAAAATCTGCTTATTAATCTTGGACACAATTTAGTTTCGTATTAAGAATCAAACAAAATGTACATATAAATAACAATAAGGTAACATTATTCTCGATTGTTTTCCAATTTGGTTTAAGCGTGTCTTAAGGAACAAAATATCCTGAAATACCAGAATATTCTAAGTTCATCTATTACAAGTAAATCTTATTTTGATCTGGAAGTTTACCTAATGTTGATTATGAACATATATAATGCTATCCTGTAAAATAAATAAAATGAGCACAGTACGGTCTTTCCTTTGGTCTTCATATCATACGTTTATATCCTTTTAAGTATATATTTTTCTCTTGTATCATAGAACTACAAATAAACATTTCTGCTAATAAACAGACTTAGTCTGATCTATCTCCAACCATAAGTGAAATATTTCTACTGGGCAGGTTTTAAAATTACGCCCAGTGGACAAGAATCAAGATACTACATTTTCAAGAAAATTAGTTCTTTGATATCTGCTGAGAACTAAATATCACTTAATATCGGTAAGAAGAGCTTAAATGGAACTACGTGCAACACTGGATAAGATGTTATTTACTGTAAATGAAAGGAATAGTTATACTAGCTAAAGAAACCAGATGTAATGTCAAATTTGGATAAAAGTATAAATATTCTCTTGCATCAACGGTCAAAGAAGTATAATACATGATACGAAGACAGAAAAGAAGTAGGGCAGTAACGTACGAGTTATCAACTAAGAATAATGTTCAGATTCTGTTATAAGAATAATGAACATAGCTCCCACGAAATAGTGAAAATAGAGACCTCTGCACGGAAAATGGAAAGGTTGGTAGAAAGGTCGTAGAAACTATATTAGAAACGAAGCACAAAATAAGAAAGAGAAGGAATATATTGGTTTACAACGTTTGAACTTTATTTATGACCATCAGGCATCTACGGCTCAGGCTGAAATAGAGGAGGGGGAAGAATTCGGGAAGGTGTCGGCCAGGGCTTATGTTGAAGGTACCATCCCGGCATTGGCCTGGTGTGACTGAGGTAAAACCCTAGAAAGTCCTGTCACGAGCGAACCCAGGACCTCCCGAATCAAGAGGATGTTGGCAAATCCAAATTTCTGACCATATTACGAACAAAATCGTGTTGAACCTGAAGGTAAAATTACAAGACCAGTAAAATGCAGTGAATTCGCTTTGAACAGAAATTATAAAAATTGGCAAATGATCAGTATGCTACATTTAACGTGGGTACAGGCTGTAAAACACATAGTGGATTAACAGAAATCGTGAATATTTTTTTTTTTGCGAAATTTCAAACAAATATTAATTAATATAATTAAATTAGAATAAAAATTCATTATGAAAAATAACATTGGAATACAAGCAAACTATTTCAGTGCAATCGGCTAATTATAATTTTAGTATATCTAGAATTGAGTATATCAAGGAACTCTATGGTTCTGCAGAATTTCGGTTGCCAATCACTGCTCTAGAGATCTAGAGAGAGAGTAACATCGATGTGAGATTAGTTCTGCCACTAATGAACAAATCAGCCTGATCCGATTAAGAATCAGAAGTCAAAATATCCCTTCTACTTATGATGTAAAATACATATAGAAAAGAAAATGATTAAGATATATCGAACAAAATTTATTTCTATAACTAGTTTTTCCCTATAGACCATGAAACATTATTGTACAAGATGGTAAGAAACAGAAAGTGATACTGTAATGTAAAGACAATTAATGTAATAATCATGTAGAGGGTCATGTACCCACAGGAATTAGTTATGCACAACTCTGAATAAGTTCTTTCTAGGAGGTCGTTTATTCCACAAGAAGAAACACATGAATTCTGAGAGAAGGTGATATAGAAAAACTA